>JAKTYA010000315.1:0-13079 GCA_030561745.1 Metschnikowia gelsemii
CACCATTGAAAACGTGAAGGTCACCCACAATGTTATCTATCTACCCAGCGAATTAAAAGTCAAATTTAGCGAGTTTTTGGAGCCGAAAAAGCAGATTTTAACGTTGTCCCAATCTTGAAAAGTTTTTCGAAAAATTTGGGAATTCTGAGACAGTGGTAATTTCCCAATTTTTTTCGGTCTTAACTATGAGAAGTCTGCATATAACATTTTTTATTTTTTTTTCTCGTGCGGCGTTTCCAAATCGCGGGAATTCCCATTTGGAAAACCTCCCAATTATTGGAGTTTGACTGTACTATATTTTCGCATTATATATCATGTGTTTCATCACATTTTAATTACGCGCGACCAAAATATTAGTAAATTACTAATTTCTGCCATCGCTGGTGAAAAGTGTGTCAGACCCGTGCACCAGGCTGGGTCAGAGAAATCAGGTCCCGGGCGAAAACGGTCCAAATTTGTAAAATTCCGAGGTTTTTTTCTTTTGTTACATTGGAAATTCATTTTAATTGTCGTATATAGGTATATATCCTTCAATTTATCTTTGTTTGTTGATGTTATGGTATGTAAAAATGAGCAATACTTGGGTGTAAAGTTAACTGCGAATCTTCCAGGAACATGTCATTGAGCTTGCAAAACAAAAATGGAAAAAGTTAGCCAGATGATCCGGGGACTCGAGAAGAAAGTCTTCGTAAAGTAGAGTCTTAAAGTCACTTTACTTCATACCATCACTCGCTTCAAGCGGTCATAACCGGATCCCTCCAATAAATCTGCCATAAAAAGCCGCAGAATGTATATTCTGGAAAAGAGACATGCCAACAATCCCACATTCTTTGGCTTCTTATTTGCTCAGGTTGAACTTGCTACTATCGAGGTACCACCACCGGTAATATGTCAGTCTCTTTGAGTCCAATTACTCACATGAAATTTGCGATATTCAAAGAAAAATCGAGAATAGTTTATTGACGCGGGGGATGGGGTCTATGCAATTATGAAAGGGGTAGGATCTATTATGTTACCCTTCATATTACCTCGGCAGAAATATCTGTTCCCAGCAGGCCAGTTTAGATGGAGTTCAATAACCACTTTTCTTGACTTACTAGGATCTAGCTTCAATATTTCCACATTACTGATGTATTGGGAGTTGGCTAGGTCGTTGGGCCCGAACCGAACTAAAAGCACCACACTCCCTCACTACATGCAGGCCCACCACTCAAACTCATACTCGTTACACGAATGTATTACACTGTAACGAACTATTTACCAGGAAATATAGCTCGCTGATACCAAAACTCGATGCTCCGGACATTTCAACGTCTTATTCCGCACTCAGAAAACATTCTTCGGCCCAGCGGAAACTCGAAAATTGGTCTTTGTGGCCACAATCCACACTTCGAAAACGCCGCCTTTCATTTGTATGGCGCTTTCAGGCCCCGGTTTTACGCCACATATAAACGGTTTGATGGACGCGGCAATTCGGGCCAGATAGATCTCCGGGGCCTTTTCAGAAACCGGTATTTTGGGTACTTTGTCGGTGGGTGTGTGGCGTTTTACCTCTACAATCTCGATTCAGCCCCGTTTACCAATAGACGCCGTCTTCTCTGGGTGCCTTTGTGGCTTGAGCGCAAAATCGGTGACTACTCCTATACCCAGATCATGCGGCAGTACCATGCGTATATTCTTCCGGCGTCTAGCCCCTCTTACGTCCAGGCTTCTCGCGTCATGAACAAGCTTTTGGCCAGTGCCATTGAAAACACCAAAGATCCGCAACATGCAGCGCATCTCAAGGCGTTGGACTGGCAGATCAGTATTGTACAGGTCACGGATACTAACAAAGAGCCGCCCAATGCGTTTATTTTGCCGAACGGCAAGATCTTCATCTTTCTGTCGATCCTCCCAATCTGTCAAAATGAAGATGGCTTGGCGACGGTCTTGGCCCACGAACTTTCGCATCAGCTAGCGCATCATTCGCTGGAGCAATTGAGCAAACAACCTATATATGTCATGCTCTCGACACTTCTTTATATGGTGACAGGGATTTCTGGATTCAACGACTTGCTTATTGCCGGGTTTCTTCAAATGCCAGCCTCCCGAGAAATGGAGTCCGAGGCCGATCGCATCGGGTGCGAATTGATGGCCCGGCTGTGCTTCAATGTACACGAATCCGTTAACTTCTGGCGCAGAATGGAAGCTTTCGAGAAGTCTTCGGCGGCTAGGTATCGGGGAGGTGCAATTCTCAAAGAGTTTCTTTCCACGCACCCCGATACACATAAACGGGTCCAGGACATTTCGCTGTGGATGCCTGAGCTCGATCTGATTAGAGACAGTTCCGAATGCCACCAATGGGGCATGTTTCTGGAGTTTAACCGCAACTTTTTCAAGCGGTAGATGATGAATTTGTATAGAGGATTTCACTTTCCATTTCAAGCTGATAATTGGCTTCTTTTCTGCAATCTTTGAACAAAAGTATGAAACGTTCCGCAATTTACAAGAAGAATTGGCAAGAGTTTTCTATCCATAGCCAATGGGAGTGGTTAATCGTTTGGATCAAACATTCGGACCACAGTGCAGGGGTTGTTAAAGAAAGTTATGGACCTTTTCAATCTTTAAAGTCGCATGTTGAATTTCCGAAGTTGAGGCTTCTTTGGTGGAGACTAAAAGTTACTAATGATTATTTCACCTATACTCCATATGCCCTGTGGCTCGAGGCTATCAGTGCCTAGTTTGCATATAGAGGAATCAGTGGCCTAGTGTAGACAAATCAAGACACAAATTGGCCTAGAACAGATTGCCCTAAATTGCTTGTTATAGCCACCGAAAATTCCTAATTCCCGGGACAGTGCTAGTGAGCAACAAAGCTAATAAAACCAATCGACTCTGGGGCTTAAACACATCAACATCAGAGAATGAAGCCCTATGTTGCTGGATCTCATACCTCGTCTCTTTTGCTTTGTCGAGTACGACGCCATGTGTTGTATCTCAAGATATCTCGTCGTGTATCGCCTCAATCATTTAATAACGGTGGAGTCTCATATGAGTACAAATCCCCCCTTATCAAGAGTTTTAGCTGACTCAAGTTCCTGACTAGCCCATTCAATCAGACTGACTTAATGAAGCATTTGTTACGCGTGGTTCACCCATCTTTAACCACAAGCGAAATTGATTTCTCGGGATTATGGCTTAAGCTTGCAGTATGAAGATTCAAGCTGAAAACCCTGGGTTGCGGATACTGGTTCCCTGTTCTTAACAGGTAATAGTACATTGAATTCTGCTTGTTTGAGGTAAATCTGATGGTATGGCTTCTTTTGGATTATTAGATCGTTGATATTCCCACAAATAGTTGAATCCCCAACATCGTATATTTCTACGACATGGCCCGCTCAAAAAAGAGTCTCCCATACATTTCAGGTTCGTTTGGCTTGCTTTTATGCCTTATTGTTGATCACAGACATTGTCATCATAACCCACTAGAAACCGGCAATTTATTCTGTGAAACATTCCATTTCTGAATGCGCAGCTACGAGAAGTTTAGAGATCACAGTAGTGAAAGGCTGACCGACGAAGCACAAGTTACTTCCGTATCTAGATAAAGGAGCTAGGGTCTTCAGGAAACATAAAACTTGCTTCAAATCTGGTACAGAAGACGTGGCCATGGAAAGACTTGGCATTGTTTGGACCTTCTACCAGAACACGATAAGAAGGTTTATGATTTTATCCGGTCTATCTTATTAGACCAAGTCGTGAGAGATAAAAGTGCTGAGCTGATTAGAGCAAAGAAACAAACAAACTCAGGTGCGGCTCAAATCATAGAGGGTTCAAGTCCGACAAAGTATGATTGAGTTCGTCTCGAGGCTTGGAGAAGCGTGCGATAAGAGAACCCTTTTTGCAGTCATTTGCGTTCCAAGTAGGTCGCCTATATACCTCAGTTGCAACCAACTTCAGCTCCCATTCACTTCTGCTCACATTCCCTCCAGTTTTCATTTTTTCAAATTCCATTCCCTTCAGTTCCCATTCCCTTCAATTCCCATTCCCTTCAGTTCCCATTCCCTCAAGTTCCCATTCCCCTCAGATCTCATTTACCCAGTTCCTATTTGGGATGGGGCTTTTAACGATGTGATCCAAGTGAGTAAAGGTGATGTCCTGAGAAATTGAAACACCTCTCTTTCTTTAACTCGGGAGCGCACAAACAGATCACAGAATGCCGTATCAGAATCAATGGTGCACGTCAAAAGTGACTTCTCTTTTGAGAAATGCAAGAAGAAAGCGCCAGGTGTGTCACAGCAATGAGCACACGTCCATGGATCTAGTCATTTTGCATGCTCAATTATCAGGAAGAATTTGGAACTAAGCGTGTTATTTTTGGACTCTCACTTTTCTGACCCAAAGCTATCCTCATTAAAAAACTGCACTTTTCAACAACCCTTCAAGTCATCAATCCTCAAGTATCCATTCTCCAAGATTTTCAGAAGCGATAACGCTCTTACATGAGATAAGCGTCCTTAAATACTACTCCCCGGAAAGTTCTCTTGCTTACAAAAACTTACAAGCTCCCAAAAGGTGAAACAAGAATAGTTAAAAGCTGACCAGTGATGACGAGAAAATGCTTGTGGATTGAAGAAGGGATCAGTGTGGATATATTGTGCGGCCCTGGAAAGTTGGGGAATTGGCTCAAATAATTTTAGCGGATCAAATGTCAGTGGAAAACATAAAGAGCGGGTTTGAAACGCCACTCATAAGGGACGATTCCTTTCGCCTCAAAAGTGTCATCGAAAGAAATAATCAGCTTGCTTTCGATAATGACAAGGGGTACATATGGTGTGCGGAAAAGGTAAACCAGCTCATTGAGACTCAAGAGCTTTTACCGAGAAATTATATCACTGTTCTTCCTCGGGTGTGAGAGTGTATTCTACCTTTGTAGGTCGGCACTTGAATTGGGCTCTATAGGTGAAATTCCTCATGGCGGAGGTCAGAAAACGGCTTCTACTGACAATGGACGAAAAGTCACTTTTTGTCGTGCTCAAACTGCGATAAGAAGCTTTTGAGCCTTATTTGTCGAGTTGATCCCACTGGGTATGAAATCAATAGCGTTAGGATATATACCCTCGTGTTGGGCCCGTGATTTAATTCGATTGGATTGGCTTACATCACATTTCTTAGGCCTGGACAATATCAAACGCGCAGGGGAGAATTATGTCTTGATTATCCACGGACATGAAAGAGGCCTCACACAGGAATTCAGACAGGTATGTGAAGAGAACTCTATCAACCCACTTTGCAGTTCGGGAAGCACGGGGATCTATCGAACACTTTCGACCTCTCAACGTTGAATACTTCCAGATACCTTTCCACAAAGCACGTTAAAAGTTCATTTCGTCTAGAGTCCTTCTTGGACAAGTATCTTGACACCAGACTCATAGCTGCGAGATATTTACCGATACAAAGAATGTTTCAAGAAGCGGGTTCAATGCCAAGCGCTCCAGCAAAGGTGAGAGGACACATTGATGAAACGAAAATGGAAGCGCAAGACCCAGTTTCTCAGATGCTTCCGAAGACGTAAAGTGGCTTTTAGTAATGACGAGCTCTGGTGGTAAAAGTCGGAGCACAGAATGCCTCGATCTACGCTGAACAGATGAAAAATACCCAACTGACTGTTCATTATGCAAAATTGAGGCCATCTGAAGCATTTCGTTGATTAGTCCACTACATTTATACAAACAGCAATTCAATGGTTTCAAAAGCCCTACAGAATATTATCATATTACTACTATTAGTTCTGGCTATCGTTGATTTTTCGAATCTCCGCTTTTTTTTTTTTTTTTGAAGGAACAAATCGTATTACAGGAAGCCACTATAGTGACCAAAAACTATAAGACTATAGAGAAAAGACCTGCAACACATCTGGATAGAATACTGAGCAATGAAGAGCTCCGACTTTCCCAAGCCTCGGCTCCTCCTCCCAACTCTACCCGCTGTTTATGCAAATCGGCCCGCCAGCTTCTACATTCATAAAATTGTTCACAACTGCTTGGCATGTATTTTCTCTTGAGCTAAAGTCTGGCATCGGGCTTCATATCCTTGCAAGTCTCTTTGGCAATACATCTTGACAACGCCATAGTTGTGATCATCGGTTTTGCCCCCCGATTTCGTTGGCATGATACTGGCAACTGCAAAGTATACCTTATCACACTTATACAAGCGGTCACGCGTGTCACAGGCACCGTCCCTGAGCCTCGTCGCTGAACCCGTTCCGCTCATCCGACAGCATCTTATTTGATGTGCTGAGCCGTAGCCCAAAACAAAAGGAGTCAATTCGAGGCCCTCGCAATGTTTGCGGAAAGCCTGGTATCTGGATCTGTAATAAACCGCTAATCCTTTAGTCAAAACGTGAGGCTTAACTCAAGCTCCTCCTTCATTCCAAGGGCCTGACGAAATCCCCGAGACTCTTAAAATTGGAATGGGGCCCAAAGAAGAGTATGGCAAAATGCTTTTCGAAAGTCTTGAGCTGACAAAGAGTTCAGAAAAAGTTCCTCAGATGATTTGGAAAGCTTAGATATTTCATCTCCATCGATGCCCGGATTGACAGTTTTTGAGTACAAAATGAAGGGAACGAGGCTCCAATGATAGAATGTGCGCGGGAAAAATCTCATGAAATCTATGGGAATTCATCCATTACCATCAATTCGCCACACAACACCAAACACGGAACTCGGGCACCGGTCAAAAGTTCAGAGCCTCGATAAAGATGAAGCACTTTCGAAAAAGTACCCCATGCGAAGAAAGCAGCGAAAGTAGCTGGCCGCCCATATCAGCAAACACAAAAGCCTATAGAGAGCAATCTTGAAATTGTATAGATGGATTTTTCATTTCGAGATATCGAGTTCGGCAAATATACTGGAAGTATACTAGTGATTTCGATCTGTGACTGGATCTATCAGGCACCGCTCTTAGTTCTCTGAAAGACACAAAGCATATAATAGGAGCCACCAAAAGTGACCAAAGCCTTAGCTCTTTCCTCTTACGCTTCCGGCGACTTATGATACATCAACTTGTCAGCACCAAATTGAGCTCCAACATTCGCTTCGTTTGGCGATTAAAAAACACGTCCGGTTTAAGAGCTTACGAGTGATCAGTCACCCATGGGGAAGCTAGACGACCTATTGACGTTCGTGACCAGCTCCGTAATGACACGGATGAAGTCTACCTTCTTTTTCTTGCCGGATGGTCAAACCGGCGGTCAATTGCCTTTAATACCCCCGTACACGCACGTGGCCGTCTTGCAAGGTGCATAGTCGAGAGTTGGGGTGATACCCTTCAGCCTCTCCTGAATCGCCAATTAAAAAGCAATCGATTGGCAAACGCCGTCCATGGATGACAAATCCATGACAAGCGATGGCAAATCCAGTAACTGGCTAACAAACCCAACAATTGCCAGCACTCGGCTAGGAATAACTCTCAGACCTCATTACTTTGCATTGACAGAGGTATGGGAGACCTCACAAAACCTCTTCAAACAATGAGATTAAGTGAGGATGAAATGGACTGCTTATTCCAACTTGTAAAACCATCACGCCCAAGAGTTCGTATTCTGAGTAGAGTCATACAAGAAAACAGCTTTTCGGACAACATCGGATCTCTATTGTCATGTCGCAAAATCTCAACTAGAAAATGGTGAGGCTGGTTTCTAGAGAGCCTCATCTCAAGTATCTCGCCCCCCTTATCAGCAGGCTCTGAACATATGTATCTTTGACTGAAGACATAGTATCTGCAACTCTCACTAGACAATGTTTTCGCAAGAAAAGGGGACTGTTTCATGAGTATTCGCAAACTCACTAAATATCTTCATCGATTAATCCACCATGAACAGGTAATGATTATATCCCTCATTTCGTATCTCTCCGTAAACAAACAGATACCGATGAGATTCATCAAATGGAATCAAATAAAGCTCAATTCGTATTTCGCTCATTTCTTACGAAAGAGCTTTTGCTGAAAGCGCAAACCTCGTCATCCGCCACCTTGAAAGAAGACTTCCCGGATGATCGCACATAAATTAGTACCCCCTTAAAAATGCCTATCGGCCAGAATCTCCACCTCAAGACATTCTCCCTGAATCAATTAGCACCCGTATGAAACACCGCCTAATCGAGGTGCCACCACTTCTTAGCAGCGCGCGCTAAACTAGAGGAGAAACAACAAGAGATTAATGGCCATCAACATATACGCTCGGCCTTTGAGAAAATCTGGTATGGCCATGCATGCACAGCAAGTCTGAAAGTTTTCGAGCCCGAGGCTGACTCCTGAGAAGGCAATGGAAGTATCTCTAACATCGACACCTGTAAAGTACCAAGTCTGTGTCTCGCTTTCGTGTTACGGGAAGATAACACAGGCACGGAACTAGAGATGAATATAGGGAACTCGCCTTCGTGTTCCCCCTCGGCTTTCAGCGTGACAAACGTCTCGAAATCGTTGCCCACATGGCCGACCACTTGCTTGTTGGTATCTAGAAGCGCCAGAACAACGTCGGACTTGGTTTGGGTGCGGTCGCTCTCCATGGCATATTCTACAAGCTTCGTCCTTAGAACAGGTAGCATCTGGTGCCGAAAACTGTCGAATTCACACTCGATTCCCGCACGCACATTGGCTTCGCTGGCAGCATCGTAGTCTGTGATTTCCACGGTGGTTTCACATGAATGTTTTTCCGGAGCTCCCCCGTTTCGCACCGCCACAAGTGCCTTTAGGTACTGAGCATGTTCGATGCGTCTATATACATAATAAGAAAGGGCCAAGAGCGGGGGCCCCACAGTAATGAGTGTGGAGGGGTGAGTGTGAGTCACTACCCAAGCACCTGAGACAAGCAGGCTGGCATATTTGGCGGCTGGCAGCACTTTCAACGTCCACCATACTGCTATGGGAGACGTGAGGGCGCCGTATCTTTTGACCGGAGGCCCCGAGTAATTCCGGGCCAGGAATTGGAAAGCTGGACCAATAGGCAGAATCCGCATAGGTTTTATGGTAGAGTGTCGTATAAAAATCATGAGTTTTAGGTGACTGAATGTGATTGGTATCGCCCATAAACGACGTGGTATGTAAGGAGGGGCAAGTTTTCAACTATAGGTGACGGCCTAACGAGGGTAAAGGAGACAGTGTATGAACCTGGGATGCGAATAGTTAGGTGCGCGGTTTACGCGGCTGTAGGCAACCGAGATTTATCGAGGTTTGGACCAGTATTGCGCGCCGTCGTAATTTTGCGTAAATCGTAATGAGAATTACGCGTTTACGCTAAGGATTTACGTTTACGATTTACGATTACGACCAGTGTTGCGCGCTGTCGTAATTTTGCGTAAATCGTAATGAGAATTACGCGTTTACGCTAAGGATTTACGTTTACGATTTACGATTACGACCAGTGTTGCGCGCTGTCGTATTTTTGCGTAAATCGTAATGAGAATTACGCGTTTACGCTAAGGATTTACGTTTACGATTTACGATTACGACCAGTGCTGCGCGCTGTCGTATTTTTGCGTAAGTCGTAATGAAAAATACGCGTTTACGCTAAGGATTTACGATTACGATTTACGATTACGACGACCCCCATTTTCGTAAATCGTAATTCATCGTAAAACGTTTTTTTTCGTTTTTACGTTTAGATTTACGTTAAGATTTACGTTTTTTACGTTTTTAACTGTTCTTATTACGTTTGTTTTACGTTTTTTTTATGTTTCACGCCCTCTGACGGTTTTTTTACGTCTTGCGGCTTTTTCCTGTTTTTATAATGTTTATTTCCAAATTGTCTAAGGATTTTTTCTATTACGATTGTTTCTTTAAAGAGGAAAATAAATTGTTTTACGTTTCTTTTTGTTTTTGATACGTTTATTTTAACGCTGTTTTGACTGTTTTCAGATTCATTTTTACACGTTTACACGGTTTATTCATGGTCTTTCTTCAATAAGGTACTTTTCGACCAGTGCTGCTCATCTTGTTTAGATACTGGGTGAAATCCCAAACAGAAGCACCTGACATTCGGCCATGAATTTTGTGATACTCGAATGCTTTCTCTCAATCACTCACTTCTACCGTGGCCTCTTGTTAGCACCCATGAATTTTTATATGAAATGTAAATAAGATAATATAATTAAGAATAGACCTTCCGAAATATATGAAAACCATGAAGAAACCTGATAATAATGAAGTGCTACTAGCAATAATATAAGCCCATGCAGATTAATAACAAAGGACAATACAGGATTAATAGCATAAGACAATACAGGAATAACAACCTAATCCAATACAGGAATAATTGGAGTGAGATAAATAAGACATGTAAACATTATAAGATAATTAAGTATAGACCTTCCGAAATTTATGAAAACCAAGAAGAAACCTGATAGCAAGTCCTGCTAGCAATAACATATGCCAACACAGAATTGATGGTTTGTTCTATAATAACTCTACTTTGCGTTGAAACTTTTATCATATTAGCATAATAATCCGTAGCTATAACACAACACATTACTAAAACCATAGTTTCTAATACTAGACTATCGAATAATGCACCTGATAAATTTCTTAATTTAGCACAAAATTCTGGTAAAGGTATCCCACTTGAAGAAAAGAAAAATATAATCAAACTAAAACTCAATGTAGTATTAGGTAATTCCAATTGATGAACAATTGAAAGAGGTGATCATCTTGAAAAAGAATCTGGATAGCGGACACACGCCATTTATGCTCATTAACCCAGTGCGATCAACCTCCAATGTTTGGGAACTAATGATGGCACTTTTTTTTGGGAGGTTCAGGTCATTGGGACATTTTGCTGATAGAGTTTCCTGATTTGGAAATGAAATGTGCTAAAACAATGAATAAAGGTCGATGCAACCAACTGCATCTGGGCAGATCTTTGGAAGAAGCGCCTTCTTCCCCTTCTTAGTCGTTGCCCAGGAATACCTCGATTGGGACCAAGGTGAGCCGGATGGAGATACTGCGCTCCTGACTTTTTAAATTGAGTTCCAGTGTCTGTTTTTTTACACAAATTGCTGGTACCGTTGGGCTTGTTTCGGCCGACCGGAAACCCTGTTCCGTCAGAGAATCATTAAGCTCTCGCTGGCCATTCTTCTTGTGCTTCAAAATGGAGAGTACCACTGCAAAATATCTTTTCAAATGACTGCTCCAGATTGGCTTATAGTCCGCAAAAGCTAGTATATCAGTGATATTCTCAACAACAGCCAACCAACTTGGGCGCCAAGCCTCATCGAGTTCAATACACTCACTCTCGTCGTGCTCCAGGGCTGCCCCAACATCTTGATTCCATTTCAAGGATTTTTCGCAAAGTCCAATTCTCTAGAGCTTGTGAAAGATTGAAATACCAAGGCAGGAAGGAAATTAGATCCCAAAGCTCTGCTTCGATTTGATGATACTCGCGGCTACAAGCATTTTCGGAAGACTCGATGCTTTCCGAAGTCAGCGGCGTGCAAGTATCTACGCAAGAATTTGAGCCGTAGGATTCTAATGTCGGATTGCTGTAGGATACAGAGGAAGTGGGCGTCACAGAGTCTCCCAGTACTGGATTGCTTCAAGCTTCAGGAGTAAAGAGCAAGCAGGAGATTGTACGAATGACCTAGTAAACGAACCCTAGGGCGGCAAAACAAAACTAATGCATCCAATGTAAAGACAAAGAAAACTCAAACATCTCATCTAATCGTTACATACTAAAATGTACCTAATGTTGCTGGCGCTCACTGTTTCTAAGACGGATTCCCAATCGGTCCTTCACCCTGTTTAACCAGCCGTTAGAGAATCCAGGTTCCGGTTCACCGGCCACATTCAATTGGTTCCACAAGGAGCGGGCCTTTTCAACTATCTGAGCCTCCTGCAATGAGCCGCCACTATTCTGGGTCTCAAGCACCCATTCCTTAAGTGACTCTTCGAGTTTCGGCCATTTGGGCTTCCGAACCCTTCCCGGTGTCAGACTGAGTTTAGGTTTATTGTCAAGATAAGCGAGGTCTTGTTTGAGGATTCGCGAGATTGTTGATTGACCCACTTTGCGTCCGTATTTTTTCACACACATTTCCACAACTTGGCGCTGCGTTGGGCGCGGACTTCCCGAGAAGTAAAGCTTCCGTATTTCGGCCTTCTGTCTTTCCGAAAGGTCCTTTCCAGGCATCGATAATCGATATGTTTGGATGTGAAAGGTTTATTTGTTATTGTTTGGACGCGCGTCTTGCTCGGTGATTGTGTGGTGTGGGCCACGTGACTTTCACGTGCCATCTCGTAAACGGACACCAGTATCGCTAAATTCGTTCAGGAAATCTCCTGAAGGTAACTTATTGAGTATTTTGAGATATTTTAATCATTTAGCTTTGGCGGATATTCCAGGTGTGTATCTCGTATCCGGATTACGCTTGATGATTTCGTGCTGAGAGTTATTCAAGTATCGGGGTCTCCAGTTGGGACTCGCAATATCGCTAGATACGTTCCGAAAAATATCTTCTGAAGGGTGAAGTTTGAAACTTGAGATACTTTCGACATCATATTTTGGCGGATATTCCAGGAGTATCTCTTATCCGGATTACGCTTGATGATTTCGTGCTGTAAGGTATTCAAGTATCGGGGTTTCCAGTCGAGACTCGGTAATTGAATAACGCGTGAGCCGACGCAAATCTCCCGGAGCTTACGACCCGAGAGATTCACGGGGACTTACAGTTTCACAGCTAAAGTTATGGAGAACAATTCTGAAGTACCATCGGATTAGACTTGCCACCCAAATCAAAATAGACGCTGACATTGGGAGGCACAAGGCCAGCTGTTCAAAGCTGACTGGAGTGCCATGGCCAGGTGCAGTGTTGCGCGTTACGCGCGTTTTACGCCAAAATTACGATTTACGAAAATTGGGGCCATCGTAATCACCACCATAATTCAAATTACGTTTTTTGGAGCCATCGTAATCACCATCGTAATCGTAAATCGTAATTTGTGGCGTAATTTTGTCGTAAATATTTCGTAATTTATCGTAATGATTTTCGTAATTCTTCGTAATTTGTTCGTAATTTGTTCGTAATTTGTTCATAATCTTATTTCCGGGC
>JAKTYA010000317.1:0-12518 GCA_030561745.1 Metschnikowia gelsemii
GATAAACAAAAAATCATCAACCTCAATTAAATATTTCAGAAGCAAGTAATTGATTCATGCATCAAAGCGCATATGAAACTAGCGCCCTTTTTTTTAAAATAATTATTTTTCCTAATTAGGAAATTTTGTTTAATTGCATGTCCCAATGTCCTGAAATTCCCAAAAAAAGTGTGCAATAATTAATTCCCAAATATTGGAGTTTGACTGTAGGGACCAAAAATGAGGTGAATCATTGCAATTTCCAAGCCGCAAGTCACGGCGACCTGTCAGCATTTTGACATCACTGCTCAAGCTGGCTGAGCTACACTGATACTTATTACTCGACAGTAACGTCTGCAATCTTCGTATACATAAAGGTTGGTCTTCTCATTCTTTTAGTTAGGTAAGCTATACTGGTACACTAGATAATTCGTGATCATTTTTAAATTGTCGAATATCACTTTCTTGAACCTGATTCTCATGTGGACAAACATTGTCAACTGAGGAGCACCGAGTGCTATTAGTTTTCATCTTAAATTTCAAGCTCCAAACACAAATCTCTCGTTAGGACCGCTTAATGTAAGTTGTGAACTTTTACAAGCAATAAAGAAGCCGATACAGACGTGGCAGTATTCTCGGTGATGTTTCTTTATCTCTTATTCAATATATACCAACTTTCGCTGAATCCAATCAGTATTCTCGGTGATGTTTCTTTGTCTATTATTCAAAACATATCAATTTATGCTGAATAATTGCAGCCATATATCCGAATCAGCTTCACATGTGGGTTAGGACCAAGCAATATATTCAAGATCGTACTGTAAGTGACCCTTGAGATTCTGTTTATTTCCACGCGGAAAATAAATTTGGTATCCAATGATTCCACTATAATATTCCAGCGGATACTTTTTTAGGAATTAGTTCGTGTCGATTTTAATTTCTACGCCAAAACATTTGATACAAAAGAAACACAGCGTCTCGAATTATTAGCACCACTGTTCACACTGGCAAGGCTATTCTCATCCATAATTTGGTGGTCACAGTCCAAGTAAGGAATCTTCTTAGCGGACTGCAAAATGTTTCCCAAACTTCAAGAGACTATCGAAGACTTCAAGTCAAAAAGGCTTTTACAATCTCCCTTTAGCATCACAAGCTGCTTTTTGGTCTTTACACCCAAAAGTACATTGCCCACATAAAATGTTGCCCATAGTAAATTCTATGACTTAAAGCTTTTTCCAAGACCCAAGCTGTACCTCATTGAAAAAGATAAACCTAAAAAAATCAGACCCTTCTTCAGATTTAAAAAATAAGGGAATGGATCAATTTTGAGAGCCCTCAAAAGCTTTCTTGTATAATCTGCCTGCGGTTCATAAAGCTAAGGCTCATATTGGTACGACCCAATTTGCTAACGCTCCCATAATAGCAATCTCAAGTCAGTTTCGACAGCATCATGTGAAGATCTTCCTCGGATAGCTCCCCGGTATAGTCATAGTGGCGGGTCGATGAGTAATCTCGACACACTCTTAAGCTACGATTCATATTCTTGAGTTCTAATCTGACCTTTTTGGCCATAAATCTATCTAAAAGTTCATAATCTATCTATTTACATGCTACCAACTATAGTTTAGAAACAAGCCCGTATGCTGCTTGATCGCACACAATCAATACATTAGAGTGGCCGGCCAAATACGACGAAGGAAACCTCGGATCGTTTTTCTTTCCATTAATCGTTTTGTCAAGGGCAAACTTCTTATTTCCACCCAACACAATGAGAGCCACCTCATCGGAGTTATCTAAAATCGTCGAGATTCCTACAGATAAGGCTTGCTTGGGCACCTGAGACTTGTCGTTGTTGAAGAAGCGGGCATTTGCAGCTATGGTAGAGTCGACCAAATCCACACGTCTGGTGACCGAGCTTCTGGAGGAGCCTGCTTCGTTGAATGCCAAATGGCCCTCGGGACCAAGGCCTCCAAGAAATAGATGGATGCGTCCATACTGCTTAATTTTCAGCTCGTACATTGCACATTCCTTCTCCGGATCGGCAGCAAGGCCGTTCAAAATATGGATGTTTTGCCGCTGGATATCCACGTGATTGAAAAGCTTGTCGTACATGAAATATTGGTACGACTGTGGATGCGTGGGTTGAAGCCCAAGGTACTCGTCCATATTAAACGTCACCACGTGCTTGAACGAGACCTGTCCTTTCTTATACGCCTGTACCAATCGAGCATAGATTCCTTCAGGCGATGAGCCCGTAGGAAGCCCTAAAACAAAGGGGTGCTTGGCTGTAGGTGCAAACTCATTGATCTTATCTATAATGTGCTGAGAAAGGTAAGCTGAGGCGTCCTGGGGCGAGGAAAAGATCGCCTGTCTCATGACTGATTATGACTAATTATTGACGTGAAAGCAAATCTCTAAAGAGATGTTCAAGATTCACGAGTTTGGGATACGCGTTTTGCTATATACTTTGTGGGTCTCGGATGAACAGTGATGAAAGACTTTCCGAGTACTATTTGGAAGATGGTGAGTGTGGGGGGGCTGTGCATGCAACGTTACATTTTGCAACCGTGACAGAGCCTGGAACTAAAATCTCGTAAACCGGCGTTTCATGCAGGCCGCCTGCACATAGGCCAGCGGTGCCAGTGCATCTGCAGTTGCGGGTCGCACTTCGGATGTCGGGTCCGATAAGCACCCTATTAACCACGAGCCAGAATGGTATCATATACATTGCCGGAGAAAGGCCATGACGCAGTCTTGGCTTTTTTTCTGGCTCCAGAATTTCTGATCGTCTAATTTGCTTTTGTCACTCACTATCTCTTTTTGAATTTTGCAACTCCCTTCCACCTTCATTGCTGAGTGAGGCCTAACTACCACCTGTCGAGTCGTATATCACACATCTCTTGTCAGAGGAGGCCAATTTGGAATCGGCTAAAAGACACGAAAAACGTTCCAGCCACTTTAATAACAGCCATCGATCCAATTCGCCTTTAATCGAAAAACATTCACGGTCTGAAACATGCTCAGGTTCACGAATTGCCGGCTTTGCGATAAGGGTAAGCTCGTCCATGGAGAGATATATGTGGAGAAGTTTCTGGGCCAAATCGTGCCGGAAGAAATGGGTAAAAAGACAAATTCCATCCAGAACATCGATCTTCAAGGCCAGATTCTTGCGCCAGGATACATAGATATCCAGAACAATGGCGTATACGGGCTCAATTTCCTGGCGTTGAATGGCCAGTCTTCCGAAAACGACGTGGCCCAGTTTAAGGCGTTCTACAAAGATTGTATGGCGAAGTTTCTTGCCACGGGAGTCACGGCCATGTGCCCCACGGTGACCTCAAACTTCCCGGAGGTGTATAGGAAGGTGTTGCCTGTGTATAAACGGACCAGGTCATCTTCTATGACCGATTCTTTGGGTGCTCATGTGGAAGGGCCTTTTATTAGTACGGCCAAAAAGGGGTGTCATCCAGTTGAGACGTTTATCACGGCTGTGGAAACCAGCTTTGACGCGGTATATGGAGCAGAAAACCTTGCTGACAACGTCGCCCTCGTCACGGGAGCACCTGAGATTCCCGGGGTCATGGCAGAGATTTCTCGGCTTAGAAATACAACGGATATTGTCTTTTCAATCGGCCACACCACTCTGGATGAACCCACCTCGCTAGCCGCAGTCTCGAACGGCGCATCTATGATCACTCATTTATATAACGCCATGCCTCAGCCTCATCATAGAGATACAGGGGTGGTGGGACTTATCACCGAGCCAAAGACTCTGAAGCGTCCGTACTTTGGCCTTATTTGTGATGGCGTGCATGTAGCTCCGTCCATGTGTGTGTTGGCGTACCTTGCCAGTCCCAACAAGTGTATTCTTGTCACCGATGCAATGCACTTGATTGGATTGCCCGATGGGACTTACAAATGGGACAAACAGCGAATTGTGAAAACGGGCCCTTCACTCTACTTAGAAGGCACCTCCACCTTGGCTGGTGCCGCCACTGACCTAGCTGAATGTGTTCGAAATTTGGTCAAATGGGCAGGCATTTCCTTGGCTGAGGCCGTGAGAACTGTGACCAACAACGCTGCAGACTCGCTTGGGCTCACTCACAAGGGGTATTTAAACCCTGGCTGTGATGCTGACTTTGTTGTTTTGAGCAATACTGGAGATGTGGTTCAGGTGTACAAATTAGGCTTGCCTGTTATTAGAGATTCTCGCTTGGCTCCCTCACTTTGAATGCCGTTGATTTCTGTGAATTAGTTTGTGTTAGAAGGAAAGATTTGAGTCTTGAACAGAGGCTGACTAGCTTGGTATTCTTCAGCCTAGAGCTTTATAGGTTTTTTGATTATGATGAGTATATCATTGTGTGTAAACATACTACATTCATTCCTCGAAAGAAGGGGTTTCTGACTAAGATAGAGGATTTCAGCTGTGTTCTTTTACGTAATAGGCTCCTGAAAATAAATATTCTTCCACTGATCACTATGAATGGCCATCTTGTGTTTTGTTCCCCATTCAGAATAACCATTACATCGATCATATTCATCTCTTGCTGACCCAGATTTCGAGACAGACAATGGTTGAAAATGTCGAAGCTATTTATTGAGAGCCATCGACTAATAGCTCTTTGATGCTTTAGATATCCTTGCAATGATATTCGAATGAATCTAGAGGTTTTTACCATTTGCGAGGTCCCCCAATCCAATAGCTCTTTGATGATTTTGATATCCTTGCAATGATATTCGAATGAATCTAGAGGTTTTTACCATTTGCGAGGTCCCCCAATCCAATAGCTCTTTGATGATTTTGATCTCCTTGCTATGATATTCGAATGAATTTAGAAGTTATTACCATTTGCGAGATCCACCGATTCCTGCTCCGCAGAGTATGAAGGCTTGAGACCCATTCAAGCTGGTATTAGTCTCGCTCGGGACTCATCGGCTATCTCGGCCAATTAACATTGGTTGGCCACATTGTTCTGGAAGTAATCCAAGCTCTGTGATTGCTTAATACTTCCCATTGCTCCATGTACTCTCCATTGTTTAATGGGTTGTACTAGTGTCACCATTGGCTAGTTTAGTGAGGCTTTGTCAAACGGACTGAAAACGTCTCGATAAGTAAGTTCCCTAATGAGTACTCTTGTTTCATTATTATGAATACATGTAAATCTGCAAATGGCCTATCGCTTATCCAATACCATTTCTAGTAACAATGTTTGATTAGACATAATCCTTCAAGCCTTGAAATCAAAGTGTGATTTATTAAGTGAGCTTATCAGGAATATCCATCCATAAAAATTTACTTGGATTATTGGCTCATAGATAAATGCACTACACTACTTGATTCATCTGCTGAGAGCTGTAGTACATAACATTTGCGGACAAGCAAGGTTTCTCAAACGAGGCTTAAATTGATATTTTTCCTGAATTCTATCTGTAGTGGAGTCCAATTATTAAGTCCATCAATGCTGCTGAAAAAACTAAAAATAAGTTCTGGGTTATCTGCAACCACTCACACCCTTTGGTTCTTATTACAGTGATGGCCGCTTTAGGAAGTTCCAATTACTCTAACCGATTATTATCTCCTAAGTGAAGAGCTTTAAAACCGATTATTTTAGCTTTGAAGTTATGGGATAAGTATGGAGATTTTATACCCCACCCCGACTGTGAAGGATGGATGATTCTACTTGAATAATAAATAACCATGCAGTTCTCAAATAAGTGTCCCTATATGATTGTGTTCATGTACCAATTCTTGAAGTCAGCAGGTAGTCAATACCAGGAAACTCAAGCTTGGGTTAAAAACAATCTGCTTATGTGTGTCTCCCTAGTTACATACTTATGACAGAACTCATGGGTGCCCGTCTCAGTACTGGCCATACGCAGCCACGTACCGGTGCTACGTGCTCTCGTGAATTTTCGTAAATAGATAATGAATACCGGAGCAATAATAAGAGTAATAGATTTGATATTGATTGAAAGCAGTAGATAATAATCTGAGATAAGATAATCGCCTGTCCTAGAAAAGGTGTCTTGACCGAGAGGACGGGGTTTATACAGTAGAACACCTCCAGTGAGATGAGGAGATGAGGAAAGATAAGGAAGAAAAAAAAAACTCAGCTAGAAAGGAAGGACGTTTCGGTAATAAGTCTCCTGAAGCATAATAATCGGGGCCCACACTGTCAAAGGAAAGGAAAGGGTGTACGAAGCCTTGGGAAATAAGGGAAAGCCCACGCGACCGTGTTACTTGCATCCATGTATTACCTGACAATCGTAATGAAAATTCCAACATTAGGATGAACTCTTGCCATGACAGGCCTTTGAATTCGCACTTCTTAATTAAGATCATTTGGTGTGATATTGTTCTACAAAGGCAGGGGCTCAACCTCAAATACCTACATGTGACATATCGATACACAATGGGCCTCTGGTATCCGTAAATATCATTCGCCTACAATTCAAGTTTCGATGTATTTTTTTAAAAAGAAGAAATTTTTCAAGGCATACACCTCTCGCAAATCTTTATTTCAGTCAACGATTCATCGCCACGGATTCATTGACAGGTGTTGCCAAGGAAGGGTCTGTTTCAAAGGTTGTTTCAAGTTCCAAATGAATGAGGTCTCCGAGCTCGCCTACTTTTGCATAATACAGCATCTATAACGAGAATCGTATTACGAAAGGGAAGAAACTACGCTTCACGATAATAATTTACAAATGTCAATCGCCAAAAGAATCGTAGACCATAATTTTCCGTGGTGTGAGTCATAACCCGCAATACTACCACTTCCAAAACAGGAGTAGCTTCAGTTACATTGAGGACTAATAGATAATTATAACATTCGAATTTACTTAGTCTCATTAACTTGGCTTGACCAATCTTATTTTCATTCCTGTGGCCAGATAAATCCCTCCATAGTGTTCACATACGTAACTCCAGTCTATGAATTCAAGGCATGCGCACGCCACCAGCCTCGAGTCAAGTCCGAAGATGTGTTCAACAACTTGCGGGTCCGTGGCACTTCCTCACATCTAAACCAGTTCTCAAGCAGCTGCCCGTTACGCTTCTTACGACTTATCAAAGCAAAAACAAACGAATATTAAACCTACGATATTGATTGGAGTTTTGATAGTGGACGATGGACACAAAATAGAGATATACGGTGAATAGCAGGTGTAGATCGGCCTGAATTCTGAAGAATAAAGGTTATTTTGATGAATAATTGCAGTACCGCAGAACCTCAAGCCTCATCTTCGCTAATATGTAGCCGAAGTCGCCAAGCATGCGTACTTCCCTTGAATCTTCGCCATCGCTAATATTGAGAGCTGCCACAGTACTCAGTGAAGATCGGCGTCTGCGTCGGCCTCGGTATCTTTACAGGAGTTGTAGATTGCCGAGGATTCGTCTGAGATAATGCCTCCAGGTTTGAGAACTGCCAAGAGTTCAATCGTGCTTGGGAGCACAGTCAAACCTCCCGTATTATGATCAGGATTTAGACGGATTCTTTTGTTTACGGAAGACCTTATGGATCGATCGATCTTTGGAATCCAAAATCTGTCCGGCAAGTTTGTCTCGTTGTATGAGAGTGCGATGAACTTCACAGTCTCGAAATAGGGTTGTGACGACAAAATGGGAACCGGAAATTTGTCCACTGATGTGCGGTAAGCATTAGAAAAAATGTTTTAAAGAGACGGACCTTTGCCAAAAGAAATCGTCAGTTTAGTTCGAGCGGCAATTCAAATGCCGAATCTTCAAGTCAATAGCTTCAGACAATTTTACGGTATTTGGTGATGTTTAGATGGAGATGTGTCAGCAAGGCCTGTGAATGGAAGCCTGAAGCAAAATCTCAAGCCCATGTGGCAAGAGATGGATCGAAAATTGATCGAAGGGCAATTGGTGCTGGAGAATGGCAATGAATCAACTTCAACGCAACCTTTGATGGACGCCCCGATTTTGATTTGGGAACATTTGCCTCGCGAACATAAAGGAACTTGCTCAAATTGGCTTTTCGGCCTTGATGCTTTGACCCTAAATGGGAACAGCAAGTCGAAAAGAGAATTCTCTTTGCGTAATATAATACGTTTACTCACAATATTGGAGGCAATCATTGCAAATCAAGCCCCCATTGATCAAACCATGTTTGCCAGAGGAAACGATTAATTTTTAGTTGGCATTTTCTGTCAAGTCAGTTCTGGACACATAATAACTCAACCTGAAGACGCTCGTTGAGATTCTGGATAAGGAAGATGTAATCTTGCCGACTACTTTGAAAACACATTTCTCAATTTGCCTTCAAGACATGTCCGATAAATTTCCGTGAATTGCAAAATCTGCAAGATTTATACTGTGGGCCTATATATAACACTACCGCCGTGCATATGCGGCGCTTATATACAAAAAACGCACGGACTTGGCGATCTCCGGAATTATGTGCCGGCAAAATTTGGTCCTAACATGTGAGTTTGGCTGTAATCTATTGCGTTTGCCTGGGACAATATTCTGTACCGAAGAATACACCAACTTCCCTGGCGCAATCATGGCCATCATGGATTAGAAATCTTCCGCTATCCTACGAAGGACGGGAAAGGATCGCTTTGAGATTCACTGAATACACTCACAGAGTAATGCCCATGTCCTTAGGCTTCTCTAAGATGAAGAAGCGCTCCGCCATTGCCAATTTCGGGCGGGTTGAGGATTCTTTTTTTCGAATTGGAGAGAGCATTTGGTAGTTGTTTAGTTATTATTGAGTTGTCTGATACGCAACGTGAACCCAACCCCGAGTGTAATGAAAAACTTGGATCTCATTTTTCCTACAAGTCCGACTAACCACATGTTGATTAAAAAAACGTTAAGCTATTAGAATATCGCTGACTACATTATGATGGTATATAATAGCTGACCCAGCAATTATATCACATAATATAGATTTACTATGAATCTTTTTCGGTATTATACCTCTAGTACAGTCAAACCTCGTTATAGTCCGTTTATTTTTGTACATTCCAATTTTGAAAATGAGCGAGGTTCGAGGGTGTTTCTCACTATATGCAATACCGCATGTACATTTAAATCATTCTTTCCCTCGTTTGGTCAGTGCTTACAGTTACATTTAAGGAATGCCTTGTATTCCGAGCTAATTTGTAATTCGTTAAGAAAATGTTTTTCAATACTGGATTGTGGCTTTTGTGAATGAGGTTTTGGCATCATTATTTTTTCAAATGGTGATCTGTTTACTAGTATGTTGTACTCCTTTCATGACTTATATGAAGCTCTTTCATGAACTGGATTACCTTGTCTATTGCAGGAGTCAGTTCTTCTCCATATAGACGCCTTCGAAAAGTTGATTGATCTCGGATTGCTTCTAATTGAAACTCTTATGACCCTCTGTAACTATGGGCATCTTATCCTCCATGTGAAAATGGTAATCTTGAAACGTCATAGGATCTTGGATTCCCTTTTTTTCGGTGAATCTGATTAATCGATTGGCTAGGATCTACAAATGCTCCCTTTAGATCAGTATTCCTCCCAGGATAGTGATTCCAGATTTTGAAGATGATGCAGAATCCCCAGAAACTTGTGAAATGTTTTTGATTATTGGCTATGTCCGAGACTCATTGTCTTCAAAGAGCTCGCCTTCTTCCGAGATACCAAACGTTCTTCGTCATTCGAACAATTTCCATCTCGCAGACTTGCAAACATTAGTGCAGACTTTTTAGTGTCATCATACTCAGGCAATATAGGCTGTTTAGAAATTGAAATACCACTTGAGGAGAATGGTTCAGCCATGAAACCCGTGTGTTTACTGAATTTGGGAATACACTTCTCGAAGACTTTTCTCACGCAAAAGTACTCGAAACAATCTGGTTCTAAATTCAACCTTTGAATCACAGAATCAGGAACATTAGCCATTTTCTGCTGCTGCTGCCGCATTTGAAGGATCGAAAAATACCTTGTGCTAAAGGCTGCTTTCATGATGAGATCAGAATTTGTCGCAGAATAATTACAGCCAGATTTTCGAGTGATAGAGTTCATCGACGCTTCAGCTATTTGAGACTGGCGGCAATTTCTAAATAACATATTTGATTGATTTTTGTTTTGTTGATGGTTGCTGTAGCAAACAATACGCGAGAATTTTTGCACCCATTTACACCTAGCCCGAGAAGATTGCACACGAAGGTGCGCTAAGAACGCCAGGCTAACTTACCTAAGATGCGACAGGGTACAAATTTGGAGTTATCGAAATAGTCTGGCTTCAGAAGTATCCACACGGGTCAGCGTTCCAGTGAGTTTTTGGTCTTTCTTGCGATTGATGACACCCTCGTTACAAGAAGGATTTCTGAGACTACGCGAGGTTCGAGGTTCCCTCGCTATCCGTATACAAAAAAAAATGTTTTGTACAAAATTCCAAAACCTTTGCGAGGTTCAGGGTTTTCGCGACCACCGAGGGATGACGAAAAGCCTTTCCTATGTCAATCTGAGAGATTAGTATGCCAAGAAGATATCCGAAGTGTACCCAAAGGTTAACTTGTATTCATGGTGTTTCCGGAGAAGAGACTCCGAGAGTGAAACCATCTTCTTATGTGGGAGTATCAGGTGTGTCAGCAGCTGATGCTCCTGGCGGATAAATCAACTGGACCTGATCCACAACTATCATGTGACTAGGTAATATAAGAGATAACAGTGTCATGATAGGTCATTCAGTGAACAGCTAGTTATAGAATAGTACTAGTGTGATAAACTGAAGAGATTGAAAAGAAGAGATCGTCCATTAAGTCTTAGTGAAGGATTTTCACTAAGTCCTTTATATAGACATTAGACCTTAGACAGTTTGCTACGTCCAACCATTATTGAGTCACACACTACAAGTAGGAAACAGAGACATGTCAGTCACACTGATCACGTGTTTCTATAGGATTATAACGAGGTTTAACTGTATTTTGCGCGTTACGAGAATCTAACAACACAGGTCTCAGACAGTGATGTTAGTAAAATAGTGACGTGCGCGAAAGCATTGAAGGTCATGTTGGCAATACGTTAGATGTGCTATATGCACACAGGCCATGATGATTGATGGTTTTAAGTTGTAAAAGGGTGGGGTCGTGATAAGGTTACGACCTCGTCTATCTGTATATTATCCGTATTAATTCCTTTTTCAAAAAGGAAAAAAAGAGGTTCTCCTTCTTGTCTTGGAAGAAAAACTGTTGATAATATTGTTAGATGCGCGGTTTACGCTGATACAGGCAAGCGAGATTTGACGAGGTTCAGGCCGCAATACTTTTGACCCTACATCCTCGGAGTTATCTATCTACCTATGTGTCATAACATTTCTTGTAATTTCGCTTAAAGAAAAGAGAAAGTTTTCTTCCTTGTCTTGAAGGAAAAAACTTCTTCGCCCTCGCAGCTCCGCGTCTCTTTCAATCTATATGTCTGCTTCAAGTATATAAAATAACTTAGGATCTTGCTTAGAACTATATGATCAAAGCCCTTAGAGAAGAAAAGGGAAAAACTTCTTTGGACGACTTCGTCGACCACACGTGATCTTTATCACGGGCTCTCTAATGGTGCATCATAATTAATCTTGACAGTCTCTGGTCGTGTCTGAAGAGAACTCGCATTAGTTAATCAAAACCTAGCGCTCGAGCCCCAAATAAACAGATCAACAATATATTACGATATATCATAAATTTCATGCAATATCAAATGTCACAAGTGTAGAAAAACGACGTCTGGTTCAGATCTTCGGATTTAGTAAGCTCATCAAGATTCAGTCTTATTTTCAAGCTACCGTCTATATCTCAAAATGAATTTTATAGTTGAGCCTCGACATCAAGACTATTGGCTCTTGAGCAGTTGTGCGCCCATCGCGTTTCCATGATACAACGAGAGCCCTGAATTCGCCAGAAGAAAGAGATCTGAATCTGGTAAACGATGCGGGGCTTGAAGGAGATAACGAGCTTCTTAGAGATACTAGCTTTTTAGAGATACTAGCTTCTCAGAGACACGAGCTTTTTAGAGACAACGAAGCTAGTCAAAAGATCATAGTGGACTCGGACTCGGGCTCGGACTCAGACTCTATCATCTGAAATTAGGCCCGGTGTCAAGTCGCGAACACATTTTCACTTCAGATAGAGATTGAAATTCTGTTGAGTAAGTTCACGATAGTAGCATTGCTTGCCATTGGGAACCAGAATTTTCATCGAAATTATTGGCCAGGCCCGCGTACAAACCCTAAGAAGATGGCAGGCTGGTTCCCCTGGGTGGCATGCTCCCATGGATGAAAAACATATAGTATAAAAATGGTATTTCACCATAATCTAACATCACCAATAATATAATATTACTGAAAATATAATGTCACCAAAATCTAACATCACCATAATCTAATATCACCAATAATATAATATCACCAAAATATAATATCACCATAATTTAATATCACCATAATTTAATATCACTAACAGTATATTATCACCATAATCTGATGTCACCAAAATCTAACATCACCATAATCTAATATCACCAATAATATAATATCACCAAAATATAA
>JAKTYA010000318.1:0-12474 GCA_030561745.1 Metschnikowia gelsemii
TGAGTACTGAGGACGATAGTCCACCGGACGAAATCAGCGAAGAAAGAAAGAATACGGAATCAGATAATGCTCTCATAATTGATGACATTGATGATGACATTGCTGAAAATGAAAGTGCAACCTCATCAGTCTTACCAAATTCTGAAGAGTAGGTTGATAAAACTCATAATTTCTGCGCCATTTGTAAACTAGTTTCCTTTAATTAAGTAAAATAGAAAGCTTTCTGCATTTAGCTATGCTTTTGACTACATCCCTAGAGATTTATATGACTTTTTCCTCTCTTAGATGCAGCGTACCGTGGCGTACCGTACGCGTACGCATTACGCTTACTCTCGTGTGGTACGCGTACGCTTACGATTACGCTGGCTGCCAGCGTAAGCGTACGCGTAATTCCGTACGTACTCCTCGAATACGCGCGTTTGCTCAACACTGATCTACAGAATACTGCATACTCTATACAATCTGCTGCTCTATACTTTCGAATGAGCAAAGAATCAATACATAAAATGTCAGATTCAATGGCCGTTTTCCATTCATCTCGGATAATCAATATGACTTGGTTTTTGCCAATGACAATATCATCCCATAATTGATCAAGAGGTTTGGAAAAAAAGGATCAGAAAGCGGTCATAAGTGACTGTCATCTCATTGTGCCCTACCAAGCCAGTAAATGATACTATCTATTATACCCAGAAGTGGGCATATTTACCGAGAACTAAACAAACCTTTCGATGATAAGTGGTTGTTGTAACTTGTCAATTCAAGATGCCAGATCATCAAAGAACTAAGAATCAAGCCGGTTTTCGAGGCTTTGGTTGCATCCGCAAATAATGAAATGTTCGACAAGAATTCTCTACTGTTGGCAGAATACCAATCACGCTTTAGTTTAGGAAGTCGTGTCAAAATCAATACTTATGACGAATCTTATGACGAATCTTAAGACGAATCTTAAGACGAATCTTCTGACGAATCTTACGAGGGACCTTATGACGAATCTTATGAGGAACCATGTGACGAACATTGTAACGAACCTTGTGAAGAAAAAGTCATCGTGCTTGAAAGTGTTCGGATTCACTGATCGTAAGACGTTCCTAGAATTAGGGTATTTTGTGGACGTGATCGTCGGTTATTCGAAGGAATTCTAAAATTTCCTGAATACTTCAGAGCTATGTAAGACGTGGGATATCAGACAAAAACGCCGTTCGTGAACGTCAGAGACTTTCATGCTCTTCAAAGGCAAAATGTCTGTCCTACTCTTTCTTGATTGTAGTATTGCAAGCTGCGCATGTGATTAATTATTTTGATGCAAAAGGTTTGTACTTTTACGCAAAAACATTTTCGTGGCCCGTCAGTACGAGCTCTTTGATCTAAGTACATTTTAGTCTTCATAACACTGGTGCTGCGTGTGAGATTGGGTGAATTCACTCATACTCATCAGTACTAATTAACTGGTGCTACTTAAGTGGTGCTACTTAATTGCTGCAAATAAACTGGTGCGAGTTAACTGTGTTAACTGTTCTGATATGTCCTTCTAGTGCCTATCTGTGTATGCAATTGAACACACTGAAAACACAAAGGTATGGAAAAAATAAATTAAATGACCGGAGAATATAACAACACCCAAATTCCGAAATATATTGACCAGGGTTTCTTTGCAGAACCCAAATTTCCTTGTAGTGTGATCATTTATCATTAGATTCTTGTGTACCACTCGATTCTCCGCATGTGTTACATCCGCTTCACCTGACACAATCGTCCACATTCTCCCCGATTCTAGAATAATTTGTGAGCTTTTATATACTGTCACAAAATCTCAAATTTCCAAAGAATCTTTTTGCTTGTAGCATCATGTTGGGCCTGGATTACTTGAGCGTGAACCACTGGCACATTGTGGGTCTTATTTTTATCTTGTGTTTCATCCGAAAAGCTTTGATAACCTTAAAGTACTTTCGTTTGAGCCGCCAATGGGGAACAAAGCCGTGCCAACGATTTTCCCAATCGTCATTTTCAAAGTTGCGCTCAATGAGACAAGCCTCTGCCAATGGCCGGATCTTCGAGTACCATGACGAGCAATTTCAAAAGGAGAACGCACATACACTTCAAATGAGCGTTTATGGGCAAACAGTGTTCATGACAAAAGACCCCGAAAACATCAAGTCGATGTTGAGCAAAAATCACCAGGACTGGTGCCTTGGGTTTCGGCTGCCTGCTCTACGGCCTCTCTTGGGCGAGGGAATATTTGTTAGTGAAGGGCTTCGTTGGGATTCCTCAAGGAAATTACTTAAACCCCAATTTTCTCGTGAACAAATTAGCCATGTGCGTATGCTTGAGCCACATGTGATGAAATTGGCAAAACATATTCGAAGCTACAAAGGGGCGTCTTTTGATATTCAGCCCCTTTTTCATCAATTGACCCTTGACTCGTCGTCGGAATTTCTCTTCGGCGAAAGTATCAACTCGCTTGAATTTGGTGTGGCTGAAAATGGTTCATCAGAAGAGGTCCAGAAAAAAAGAGAGTTTGATCTGGCATTGATGTGTATCAATGATAGTTTTGCACAAAGACTTAGTCTCTTTAATTTGTACTGGCTTTCCAATACGAGCGAATTTAAACGTCTGGTTAAAATT
Organism: Metschnikowia gelsemii; assembly: GCA_030561745.1. Classification (NCBI taxonomy): domain Eukaryota; kingdom Fungi; phylum Ascomycota; class Pichiomycetes; order Serinales; family Metschnikowiaceae; genus Metschnikowia; species Metschnikowia gelsemii. Next base: position 2,626 of record JAKTYA010000318.1, read on the forward strand.
GTTCACGACTTCACTGCTGCTTTCATTGACAAAGCCAAACAACATATGAATGATCCCTACTTGGAGAAACGTGCAAATTATGTTCTTCTTTATGAACTCGCTTGCCAAACTTCTGACCGCAAAATCTTGCAGGACGAAATGTTGAACATCATGCTTGCCGGGCGTGATACCACGGCAAGTCTCCTCACATCTCTTGTCTATGAGCTATCGAGGAACCCTCGGGTGTGGTCGAAATTAAGAGATGAAATTTTGCTGAACTTTGGTCCAGGAGAATCTGATGAGGAAATTGAAGAAATCTCCTATGAGAAACTCACAAAGTGCCTCTACTTGAAGTATGTCGTCAACGAGACGCTTCGAATGCATGCGCCCGTGCTGCAAAATGCTCGCCAAGCCATTACAGATACGATGATACCTCGGGGTGGAAGCAAAGATGGAACCATGCCTGTCTTGATACGAAAGGGCGACATTGTATTGTTCCAGATCCACGCAATGCATATGCTGCGTGAGCACTACGGAGTAGACTCACACGTGTTCCGACCTGAGAGATGGGGTGAGCTCAGCCAGATAAAGTCGGCGTTTTTGCCTTTTGGATCGGGGCCTCGCGTGTGTCTTGGCCAGAAATATGCCTTGACGGAGGCGTCGTATACGCTTGTCCGACTTGCCCAACTTTTTTCGAAGCTAATTGCCACGGGTTCCCCGGCCTACCCACCACCCAAAAAGAGTACTACCACTGTTCTTTATGTGGAGGGAGTGAATGTTTCAATGTGTGACTAGATCATCACGCGTGCCTGGTTGTGGCCACAATTGTTTCGTGAAATTGTTTATTTCATCTTCCTCCTTTCAATTGATTTTTTCTTCCGTTAAACTTAAATGGTTTTGCTTTTCCATCTTTTTCCCTTCTGTCTGGGTCTTTTTGCTATCTGAGCTACCACAATAATGCCTCTCAGTGCCTCTCAGTGCCTCTCAGTACCTCTCAGTGCCTCTCAAGTATTAACTTTAGAGGCTTTTTTTCATTAAACTTTATAAGCACCTTTTCGATATAGGTCCACCGGTAGGTGACGGGCTATTCAATTATTCATGAATGGATCGTACCCATATCGGTTTTTTCAAACAAATTAGGGTACCGTAGAAAAACCTTGATCCTTTTACCAAAATTAATGATGCGCTTCTTGATAAGGTTTCTTTCGAAGAGAGTTAAATTTGATATGCGATCTAGAGAGCCTAATAAAAAGTATTTCGATAGCGAACATGTGTTCGTAATTGCACAATCTTTTAATTCTTGCTAGTCAGACTATGTTTGGATACAGTTTGCTTTCGAGTGCCACCGCCCTTGCAGTACAGGAAAGTATCGTATTGGAATTAACGGACCGAAGCCTCTCTTAGCGTACGCAGCCACGAACCAAATTAGAAGCTATAAGAAGATCAACAATAGCTCCATAAAGATGAGTCTCGTAGGCTATAATGAGAGATGTGCAGTAGTTTTGTGTGGAGAGTTTAAGTCCGATGTGCAATCTCTAGAGCAAGCGCATTTCATTTGGCCGAATCTTTCCCCAGTCACTTGAAGTTAAAAAAATTCTCCGCATGTTGAAGGCCAAAAAGAAGATATGTATTGCCCACTTCAATATCATGGTAGTTGACAGCAGCTTCGTGATATCTTAGCCTAAAGTAACTCAAATAGACTCGAGAAATCAGGTCCATGTGACTTTCCTGAGGATTAGCGGCATGATAAGAATGCGTTTGCCTTAAGAGGTCAAAATATAATTTTGCATTAGCCAATCTCTGATGCAAGTCTGTTTTTCAAATCACCTCCTTTCGCAAACTCAAGAAATCCCGTGACTTCAGTAATCGTAAAAATTAGCTATCTTCCCGAGCCTCAGATCACATCGACAATTTCTGGTTCGGCTCCATAGAACTAGGATCGGTCTCGGTTTCATGATTGACAGGCGGTCCTTCTCCGCTTCTTCCGTTAATCTCGATCTTCGGAACTTCTTCTTTTTTACCGAGAAGATCTCCGCCGTTCATCTTCGCGTCATCTGCTTCGTCTTCTTGCCGCTGCCATTTATGGACCATATCGTTCATCAAAGTGTTCATAAAGTCCGGGTTCACAATATCTTTTCTGAAACTTTCCTTCTGTAGTAGCGTAAGAATGTGAAGACAGTTGGGATATACCAAATATTTGGCGTATTTGGCGTCTCTCCAGTAGTTTAAATACTCGAGATATGCGATGAACGCAGGGTCGGAGAAGTACCCGTTTTGTGCTAGAAAAGTCACATACTGGATGTTTGCTAATGACTGCACGAACTCCAATTCGACTTCCCATCGCGTCGGAAGGTCTTCCATGATATATGTGTGGTTTATGTCGATACCAGTGGCCTGTATCAGTACGGTTTATGTGAAGCCGTCTTGTGTACTAATACCTTGTTAATCTGCTATGAATTTCCTGTTCAGGCCAATTATATACCTGAGAGTGTATTTAGATCAGAGACACGTTTTCTGGTATTCGGAATTATTCGTGTCTGTTGAGTTGAATCTGCTTTCGGAGGCTTTCCAGGCTCTTTGTTAGACTTCTTGTGTGCTGAGACTGCATTTCCAGTGCTAGTGCCAGATGCATGCAAGACCATCAGCTCTGAAATGAGCGAGTTCAAAAAGAATATGATGATAAAAAATGATGATGAAAAATGATGATAGAAAAAATAAAAATAAAAGGAAAAAAAAGTGAAAAAAAGGGCTTTCTCCGAAATTTCTCTCTCTTCTTTTTATTTGTCCCTTCCCCCATTATTCCCCTGTCTTAGGCTGACAGCTGTTTGGCCGCAATTAAATGTTGAAGTACCATAGTCCTTAGGGACAAATGTCTACAGTACGCTACTTTAGTTCTTTTGTAATATTAGTTCCCGTTATATCTTCGACAGAAAACATCTCACCCTATCCAGGTTTCAAACATAATACGTAGTAATAATTCTCCTTGTTATGATAAAAACAATTATACTTTATATCAATCCATACCTGGTTCTATGACACGCGTAGGCCATTTGCAGATTAGCATGTATCCGTAATTACAAAACAAGAGCACTAACTAAATAACAAGCACCCCTATTTTCCTAAAGAAAATGCGTTTCTCAAATACACTTCTCTCCAAGCTCGTCTGAGAGACCAAAGCCACTATTTCAGCCATCTTCAATGCCTGTCTGGAACATCCAGCAATCCTAACTGGGAATGTGTGCGCAACTGAAACCGTAAAATGGGAGTGTTAACGACTGCAGCCGTGATACGAAAGGCACATTCCGGAGGGGCAAATGCTCAGACCAACAAGTCTCATAAACTCCTTTAATGGAATTCCCAACTGGATGATGGGTGTATTAGCGCAATTAAACCATATTACTCTAGTGCGGCAGAGGTATGGGCGACCTCACATGAATAGAATAGATTAATATAATCAAAGATGAAAAATGTATGTTATTAACATATAAAAAAGGCTTATATGGATGTCTATAGAAGATTTGATTATATGTATTCTTTCAAAATTATAATATAGGCGAGGAACATTCGTCACAGGTATGTTAATGGAGTCATTCTGGAGCCTGGCTCCATCTGACTGAAAGAGAAAGAGAAGACGCGGTGCGGGTCTCGGAGCATACGCTAACGCAAGAACAACGCGCTCGGAATCTAGTGATCATATAGAAAGCCTTTGAAGTTGTATTTTTTAGGAGAAAACCATCAGCCAATTTGTACAATCTTAAAGGCTCTATACTACCGGTGTTTTGAAATAGGAGGTCTTGAAATCTTGAACAGAACCATCCCCATAGTTATCCATCCATATCTACAAAACCTCACCCATTTGCCTTTATCGAAACGACACGATGTCTCGAGAAGTCGCTCTACAGAAAGAGCTAGACCGGTTGAAAGCGCTTAATGCCAGCATAGACCTGCTTCTTGCCACCACAAGTAAGTTGAACCAGGACATTGCAGTTTCAAAGAATGCCACAGACAATACGGCCGCCTTGTTGGAGGATTGGGTCGGAATCCTTAACCAGACAAAATTTGCACATGCGTCTCTACGAAACCCGCAGTGGACTGGCGTACTGGGAGAAGACAATGAGGAGGATACTGATGCTATTCGTGGGCAAGAAATGCAACTTGAAGCCGAGCTTCGGTCCCTTGAGGCAGAAAACGAGAGCCTATCAAGACTTCCACATCTTGGCGTCTCGCCAACTCGGGCCGCGAAACGAGCTCGTCGATAAAAAGGGCGTTTAACCGGTCAAAATATCTTTATACAATTCAATTGTCGGATCTATAACACAAATACATCATTAACGTAATATTTACTTAAGGACGCTGGTGATCAAGTCGCCAGAGTCAACAGAGTCGCCCTCCTTGATCAAGATGTCGCCAACCTTACCGCTAACTGGCGAACTGATGATCATCTCCATCTTCATGGCACTCAAGACGGCAATAGGATCTCCCTTCTTGACCTCCTGGTCCTTCTTAACACGAGTCTCGATCACCACACCAGCCATCGGGGCACCAACGTCGTTTGGTTGAGTGGCCTTTGGTCTAGAAACCGTCTCCACAGAAACCTTCTTGTCGTCGATGGTCACAGATCTCATTTCTCCATTCAACTCGAAGAAAACTTCACGAGTGCCGGTTGCTTTCGAAATCTCACCCACAGCCAATAACTTGATAATCAAAGTCTTTCCTTGTTCGATATCAACCACCATTTCTTCGCCGATTTCCAAAGGTTTCAAGAAGTACCGCGTTGGCAAAACAGACAAGTCACCATACTTCTCAACTACACTGCGGAAAGCTTCATACACCTTAGGGTACATCACGTAAGAAGCAATATCGGTCTCGGAAATCCTGTCGCCGTAACGAGAAGACAACTCTTCTTTGATTTGGGCAAAGTCCACGGGCTTCAAAGTCAATCCAGGTCTCTTGTCCAACTTGGCTCTCTTGTTTCCCAACATGTTGGATCTCAATGGCTCTGGGAAGCCACCGTATGGCGTGCCCATCAAACCCTCCATGAAATCCAACACTGAGTCAGGGAAGTCAAGTTCTGGCGCCAATTTCAAGACGTCCTCCTCAGTCAAGTTGTTAGACACCATAAATTGCGCCAAATCTCCGACCACTTTCGAGGTTGGAGTAACCTTGACAACGTCACCCAAAAGACGGTTGGCGACCTTATAGTTTTCCTTCGTCAACAACCATTTCTCACCCAATCCCAACTGTTGGGCCTGGAAAATCAAGTTTGTCAATTGGCCACCAGGAATCTCGTGCTGGTAGACCTCTGGGTCTGGGCCCTTCAAGTCCGCCTCGAAACAAGAGTACAACAATCTCATCTGGGCCCAGTAGTTGTCCAATTCTCTGACTAGGTTCTCGTCCAAGCCGTGGAGCACGTCGCCCTCGAAAGAAGCAATCAAAGCACTGATGGATGGCTGAGAAGTCATTCCAGACATGGCGTTGGAAGCTGCATCCACAACGTCGGCACCAGCCTTGGCTGCAGCGTCCATGCTGGCAACACCAGTACCAGCAGAGTCGTGCGTGTGGACATGGATGGGCAAATTTGGGTACTTGGCTCTGATTGCACCAACCAAAAGAGTGGCCGCCTTTGGCTTCATGGTACCAGCCATATCCTTGATACCCAAGAAGTGAGTGCCCATTGCGACGATCTTGTCGACAACATCCAAGTAGTACTGCAAGTTGTACTTCTTGCCAGCCTGCAACATATCACCAGAGTAACACACAGTGGCCTCAATGACACCACCGGCCTTTCTCACGGCGTCCACACCAACCTTCAATTGATCCAAATCGTTAAGAGCGTCGAAGACTCTGAAGATATCCACACCGTTGTCCTTAGCTTGCTTAACAAACTGGTCAATGGCATTGTCGGGCAAAGAAGAGTACGCCACACCGTTGGCACCTCTCAACAACATTTGAAAGGGGATGTTAGGAACCAATTCCCTCAATTTTCTCAAACGAACCCAAGGATCTTCATGAAGGAATCTCATACTCACGTCAAAGGTGGCGCCACCCCAACATTCCAACGAGAAGGCTCCGTTTAAAGCATAGGATGTGGTGGGGGCAATGTTCAACAAGTCGATGGTTCTCACACGCGTAGCCAACAAAGATTGATGGGCATCTCTCCAGGTTGTATCAGTGATCAATGTTCCGTTAAAGCCTCTCACTCTCTTGGCAAACTCGTCTGGACCGACCTCGAGAAGCACATGTCTCCAGCCCCTTGGCTTGACTGGGGCATCGATGTCGATAACTTCACCGGTCTTTGAATCGTGCAAGATTGGATTCAACGCTTCCGTGGCAAGCTTAGGAAGACCGACCTGGCCCTTGATGGAGGATCCATTCACGGCCATGTCACCGATATACGCCAACAACTTCGTTGCTCTATTCTGCGAGCTCATCATCTGGAACAACGAAGGCGTGTCATCGATGAAGGTGGTCCAGCAGTCGCCTTTGATGAACGTCTCGTTGGTGAGCATAGCCAACAAGAAAGGAATGTTGGTCTTGACACCTCTGATTCTGAATTCGATCAACGCACGCAACATCTTTCTGCGCGCAATCTCGTATGTGGATCCAGAACAGGAACACTTCACCAACATGGAGTCGTAATGTGGAGAGATCACCGAGCCAGCAAACCCATTACCTCCGTCCAATCTGACACCATTTCCTCCAGCTGAACGGTACACCTCGATTTTACCGGTGTCTGGCTGGAAACTCTTGGCAGGATCTTCTGTAGTGATTCTACACTGGATGGCAAAGCCACGCGTGGTGATTTTATCCTGAAGCAAGCCCAATTGTTGCAACGAAGCGCCCGCAGCGATCTGGATCTGTGCAGCGACGATGTCCACTCCGGTAATTTCCTCAGTAATGGTATGCTCTACCTGGATACGTGGATTGATCTCGATGAAATAGTGTCTGTTTTGAGTATCGACAAGAAACTCTGCAGTACCTGCGTTTCTGTAGTTTGCCGAACGGGCCAACTTCACTGCATCGGTCAAGATCGCGTCACGTACGGATTTGGGCAAGTTCTTAGCAGGCGCGATTTCCACCACCTTCTGGTGTCTTCTCTGCACGGAACAGTCCCTCTCGAACAAATGGATCACGTTGCCATACCCGTCTGCAAGCAACTGCACCTCAATGTGTTTGGGCTTGTCCAAAAACCGCTCGATGAAGCACGTACCGTTGCCGAAAGCTGTCAATGCCTCGGACCGTGCTCTGGTAAAAGCGTCCTCAATTGAGTCGCCTTCTCTAACCACTCTCATACCACGGCCACCGCCTCCAAAGGCAGCCTTGATGATCACGGGAAACCCGTATTTCTCCACAAACGCCTTGGCTTCATCTGTCGAGTCAATCGGGCCGGGCGTACCGGGGACGACGGGCACATCGTTGGCAATGGCCAAGGTTCTGGCGGACACTTTGTCACCAACCGCATCGATAGTCTCGTGAGAAGGCCCAATCCAGGCAATACCGGCTTCCTCGACTTTCCGGGCAAAAGTGGAGTTCTCCGAGAGGAACCCGTATCCTGGATGAATCATGTTCACGTTATGTTTCTTGGCGATATTGATGATTTCGTCAATCTGCAAGTATGCCTGCACGGGCGAGTACTGGCCCTTCTTTCCAATGACGTACGACTCGTCGGCCTTCAATCTGTGCATAGATAATCTATCCTCGTGGGCGTAAATCGCCACAGTTTGCATCGACAATTCGTGAGCGGTTCTGAAAATCCGGATGGGGATCTCGCCACGGTTGGCCACGAGAATCTTGTTCATGGGGCCCAATACCGTCGATTCTCTTCTCATTCTGTTGAGCTTGCCCTGTTCGCGTTCGGTGTTAGCGAGCGCAGACATGTTGGCAAAGTAGTTCGTAAAAGAAGTTAATTTGGGAGTACAAAGTCCACACTTATGGAGCAATTTCCCGGGCTGGTGATGGGGTTATATAGCTCGGGTCCTTCAGATAAGCTCCGTCGCTCGCGATTTCCGTTGCTCTTTTGGCGCTCAGCTTTATTGCCTGTACAATGGGTCAGAGTCAGACTACCTGGAGTGATAAGCTACCGAAGCCAAGACGTGTCACAGGGATTTATTAGGCGTTGATAGCGTGTGATACGAAGAAAGAAGAGAGGAGAGAAAAGGGAGAGGGAAAAAGAAAGGAGAAAGTGGGAAGGCCTGAAACCTGGGGATCTTCGTCGGATTATATATGTTCGTGGGCTATGCTCAGGACATGTCTGTAATCGGAATTGCCTTGTGTGCGCTCGGGCTCCTGCATGGACCTCGAGAAGGAAGTTGAACTCCGGCCGGAGCTCACCTCCGAGCTTATTGCTGAAGGTCTCGGATAAACTTCGTGAGGAAATTGTAATTTTTGAATTTCCTGAACTTAGCAGTGTGTTAAGGACTGAAAATTTACTATTTAATAAATTTTTCAAAAGTCTGTACTCAAATTTCCTCGTCATGATTAGCTCTTCTGCGCTTTCCATCTGAATTTACGTTACTTGTAGAGTCTTTATTTTCCGGGCCGAGTGCGTGTGGTCGATGCGGCAAACCTTTCTCAGGCATCTTGGTGCGAATGTTCCTGGGACTTAATGTTTTCCATGAAGCATTACAAAAGTCGTATTTTTTTGCTTAAACAAGCTCGAAATAAGTAATAGGTTGAATTTCGTATCACAGCTTCTCTTTGCAGATCATATATTCTGTCAAGTCTTTCATGTTTTTTTGTCATTTGCCATAATACCACCGAAGGTCGATTTTCAAAATGATGCGCCCTCGCTGACGTAGATAGTTGTTTCTACAGTCCGGCAAGAGAGCCGAGGAAATGTGCCCCCTCCTCCCCACTAAGATGACTCAAACCATATGAATGTTATGATAATGGCTGAATACGAATGAAAAGACAAAAAGAGACTAGGAAGACGACATGGAATATTATAGAAGAGCCGGACCTGATGAAGTCAAAAAAAGTTACAAATGTTCCCGCTCTGAAGGCACGAACCATGTCCCAGAAATGGTTAGCCGGAAATTTCGGAGTTGAGTCATAGAAACTCCGACGGTGGGATGCAGTACAGAGATTCAATTTCCTGCAGGCACTCCAAATCATTACCATTTTTGATTGGACGAAGATAGCTTAGAGATGTGGCCAATTTATCTCTTTTCTGAACGACTGATCCAGGGATTAAATCTACGAGAATTAACCTATGAGAATTAAACTACGAAAGAGCATCAGAATGAATAGTTAGTTGTATTCTGAAATGGTTTGAGATGGGACCTCAACAGGAGAATGATCCTGGTACTGTTGATACGAGTGGAAATGTGTACTTCTGATCGAAAGCCGTTTCATCCGCATGTTCTGCTGCTCAAAATATGGGGAATCTGGTATTAGACTGTCTCACTTTGGATCAAAGATATCTATCCTCATCCGTTGTAGAGAAAGAATTTCCAAAGCAATTGTAGCAAAAAAAATTCGACAACTGCAGGACTCGAACCTGCGCGGGCAAAGCCCAAAAGATTTCTAATCTTTCTCCTTAACCGCTCGGACAAGTTGCCTTATTTTCGGGAATTGATTCTGCTTTAATATGATGATGTATAGATTTTCAAATTCGTAAACCCTTTCCTTCCCTCCTGAATAGCATAAGCAGCGGGTAGAGTAAGGAGGAGGAGCTAAGGCTTGGGAAAGTCGGAGCTCTTCATAAAGTCCTTTAATCAGATGTATCAGGCAAAAAAAAAAAAAATGACGTTCCGCGATGGTGCAGCGGTCAAGGTCATGAAACAAGGCACCTACATAAATCACCCATAAATCGCGGGTTCGAACCCGCTCGAAAACAAGCAATGGGTTTCGCGTCTTCAGGGACGCTTT
>JAKTYA010000319.1:0-11834 GCA_030561745.1 Metschnikowia gelsemii
GGGGGGGGGGGGGGGGGGGGCTTCAAAAGCGTCATTCCTGAAATGCAATCTTTGACAGAAGTGTCTCATTGATTTCAGGGGAAAGAATAACTTCCGTCAATACTCCTGAATAGTCAATTAGCGTATCTCAAATTATTATATGCTGTTCCAAATCAATATCAATCTCAGTATATCACTCTTAGTATCGCTCGGGCTATCAATATCTGACCAGGTAAAATGATTACTTTGGAATCTTGGAAGTCCGTTTAATATTATGAGGTATACGCTCATGGATTGAAACCTTGTAACAAAAGGGTGGCTCATCCTATGATCAGAGCTATGAATGCTTTCTTGCCGGACTTCCTCAAATATCCTCATCTCGATTCGTCTCTTTCTTCCTATCCGACGCAACGAAAAGGTTTCCTTGGATTTGATCTGTCTATACCTCTTCGAATTTTAGGTACTTCGTCTGTTTGCTAGGTATCTACGGATCTTTCTAGAGGATTGGGCAATCCACTAAGGAAGAACAAAATGAAGGGCCCCTCAATCCTCTGATATTTCCTATATTTGGTTAACAAAAACATGTATGGCCTCTACATGACTTTATGTTTGCTCCTAGACTCGGCATTATACTTAATCTCGTTAAAAGAAACTGAAGGTCACCTCAAATACCTTAAGCTTATCTCTTCCACATTTCTTTTAGCATATCGAATTCGCTTTTTGGAATATAGCCTCTTAAAATTGCAAGGGTATTGTCCACGATTTTGAAATTGTGTCGCAACTCCAGGGATAATTCAGGAGAGACCCCCCTCAAGGTCTCGAACCGCTCATGCCAGTCATAGAAACGGTTTGAAAGCTGAAAGACTTTATTATGGACGTCTTCTATTTCCGTGTCAAGGTGACCATGTATATCATGGAGGACCAAAGCACGAATCTCGAGCTCAATCACCTTATAGAGTAATTGAAATCCTGGGGAATCTAGTCTGCCACAAAAACGCAACAAGAACGTGGAGCTCACCATACTGGCATATATCCACTCGACAAATACGAAGCTGTTATCAAGATCCTCGTGATCTTGAAGTTTCTCGACCATTTCCTCGATACGCTCAATCTCAATGTTTAACCTAGATCTTTGTTTTGAAAACTCATGGACTTGAAACACACTGCCGGACACGAACGCTTTCAAGCTATTGAGAAACTTTTTTATCAGAATTTCTGCTTCCCGAGCCGACTCCTCGTCCATATCTGGGAGCTTTTCTGGCTCCCATTTATGGATTAGAGCCTCGTCTTGCGGTCTTTCTGGCTCCCGTTTAGGGATTGGAGCCTCGTCTTGCGGTCCCAAATATGTAACGGTGGTGGTTTCTCTTAAGGATGCACTCTCTTTGTTTGAGGATGTTAAAGCAACGAGACTGGTTCTTGACGATGCATCTAATGGTGGCTCTCTCAAGTCACCTGACACGGTGTATCTCACATTGATATCAACTTTCTTCAAAGTAGGGTTTGCTGGTAGAGCTGCAGTTGGTACTACCGGGCAAAATAGCCCCACTGCCGCCACAAAAGCCACTACTCTCATGATTTGTTATCCGAGCTTTTTCTGTGTCGTCGTTGGTCTCTTTTCATAGGATATAAGTCCAGATATAAGTCCAGATATAAGTCCAGATATAAGTCCAGGCATGAGTAGAGATTAGCGTGAGCCAAATTTGAGGTTCAAATACTCATGGTGAGATCCAAATGTACACGCGTCAACTGAAATAATAGATATTTGCAACAGGCTGACTCACTTGTCACTTTGTAATCAATTGTATGGGAATCAGGGAAAAGGTGCATACTTGTTTTGAAGGGGCTGTGCTAAACCACAAGTCCACGTAATTATATTCACCTTCGGTCTCATTTCAATGTTCAGACAACAATAGCTCAGCAATACTGCTAGGATAAAACGCCAGAAAATTGTATTTTCAGAATTACGGTGGACGATATTCAGGTATTTCTTCAGAGATGCCTATACGGTATCTGAATGACTACAGTTCTTTGAAGAGGTCTCTTGGAAATGGCCAACTACGTTATGAAAGTCACAAGTGGAAAACATCATCTAGCTGAGCTGACCTTTTTCTCACAATTTCACAATACAAAGCCATTTGCCCCTTCTTTTATGAGAAGAATACTTCTTAGACACGGCTTGTCACTCAAAAATTAATTTTTGCACCCAACAAAGAAGCCACTATTGAGACCAACTTCCGAATTTCATGCGTTATTTTTGGCAAGTTGAATATCTACTAAAATTTTCCCAAAAAGAATCTCATCCTTTATTTGATACATGTTGATGAGGACATAACGTAGAGATGAAAATTGTCAGGCCCGAGCGGAATACTCGTGCCTCTTAGTACGCGACTTTTCTCTGCACGACACACCATACATGGTGCAGTGTACATGGCGCAGTGTACATGGCGCACTATATATGAGGTACTGCATATGTATTTATACACACAACCCAAACGCTCCCTATGCACGGCACGCACTCCAGGTTCATCTTCTCCAGACTGGACCTACTCTGGGCTTATTCATGTAAGTATGTACCACTTCTATGAAGTTTGAAAATCCATTCCATTTTGCTATTTCTGGTCTTTGATATTTTCACTCCTCAAACTACCGATTATTTGATGACTTTCCAGACTCTCTATTCCTGAATATCGCTAAAAAATACACATGCCACCTAAAACAGAAAGTCCCATATACATCAGCCTACGATCAGACGGTCTGTCAATTGTCAAAGGAAGTCCAGGGGTCCCGAATTCAATTGTATGTATCTTTTTTGTGCTTTTCCATAATCTTGAAGGCCTTTTAGTACTTTTTGTGCATGTTTTTGGAATACTCTAGGATTTGAACCCATTTTGAACGACTTCCACAACCGCGTTAGCCGCCGGAAACCAGACCCCCTTGATCTCATCAAACCACCCGCCACTTTCCACAAACTTATACCAATGTTTCACTGGGAGGATTTTGTGGAATCTTTTTGCGTCAATTCCCCTTCTTTTTCCTCCGAACATTCCCATCTTTCGTGTCACAAACACAATCTGTCTCACATAATTCTCGTACCCGCATGAAATACTTACTAACTCATAGCCGCGTCTTGAAACCGTAGTGGAAATCCGGCCCACGAAAACACCTACTTTCGAATGCCGTGCTGTGGCCATCGAGTTTGTGGCCGTTCAGAAAGTCGTGACACCCACCACTCTAAGCTCAAGTGAGACAGTGAAACAAACACGCATCTTCTCGGATCCTCTGATCTATGCCCCGCCACTCGGCCTGTTTTCCCAAACCATGCTCGCCCTCGACATCCCCGTGCTAGTTCCGCTCGACCGAGACCTTGTGCCGAGCGGCTTCTTCGACGTCTGGGGAGCCACAACATCATACAAGTTGGCAGTGCGTGTTTCCACCGGGTCGTCTGTCTCTATGGAACAGCATCACGTCCACGAGTTTGCCGTGCCTGTGAAGCTTTACGACACGCTTCCGTTGTACCGTCAGTTCAATGAGCCTGTCTGTGAGGCACAGGTGTCCACGGATAAACAGGCCTTGGTCGATGTCACGCTTCCTCAGCTGGCAGTGGGCCCGGGAGATCTAGTGCTTTTGCGTGCCCGTGTTGCCGCCAACCACCTCTACCATAAACGGAAGAAAAATCTCCAGCTTCGCCTGGTCACCATCCAGCTCAAGGAAATTTTTGAGGGTTTTGACGGTGGGCTTGCCGCACGCAAAGAACTCAAACTTTACCTGGAAACTCGAGTCAAAGAGTGTCCGTTGACCACTGAAGGAATATGCGACGACTTCAGTTTCCCCGTACCTTACGAAAACGATCTTTTGGAACTCTACATGACCCCGGGGCTGGGCCAAGGTCTGGGCCAAGATGATTATCTGATGTGCGAGGTCACCCAAGTATCTGCATCATTCAACAAAAACACCAACTATCTGAAACTAGCCGACGGTATTCCCCTCAGCCACGTTCAGGGCTTTACGGTCCACGGTAAACTTTTCGCGTTGCGGTACGAACTTATTCTCAAAGTGAAACTTGTTCATGGCAAGGACGTCGTGTGCTCGCTTCCACTCACGGTATCGCCATATAACCGTAGCAGCAGCACGTACCTTATGCTGTGGATCATGAACGAGTGCCACGCCGCCCGTGACCGTTTTGGTAAAGATACCGTGGCGGATATTGTCAATTGTCGACGCTTCGACGATATGTACAGAGTGACCCGACGGTTTTGTGCGCCACCCGCGATTTACTCATACAATCCAAACGATTGGGTTGAGTTAGGGTATAATCCAGACTCATTTTATCACCCACGCAGTGACCGCAGGTACATCTGTGACATCGACTAGGAGATAATGAATGGGTAGATGAAAACGGTATCGGAGTACGAAATGAGGGTCATAGAGATGCTAGAATGCGTTTAAAAATATCAAGCCACCCACGAGGAAGCGTTCCAAAACAATTGAGGACTTCGTGCATTCAAATTATCGCTCTATGCTGCAATTGATTTGAGATGGGTGATAATGGCAAAGAGAAAGAAATCAAAACAATTGGAGATAAATCTGATGAAACAGGATGAGGACATTGCGTACTAACGAAGGTGTCTCCAGTTTGTTAAACCTCCAACAAATCACTTTCCTATTAACTTGAAGAGAAAAGTGTCACATCTTGAGGTGAGATCAGATCTATAATTATTGCATCAATGTTTGATGAAGTCCTGAAGTGATGAAGCATCGTTGGTGCGTCGCCGATATATTTGCTCCAATAGCGGAATTGAAAATATTCTCCCCGTCCTCAAAGGCTCAACCAAAGAAACATTAAACACATGTGTCCTTACAACTTCAAATTTTGAAAGCCTGGACTGCTTAAGTCTTATCTGGATTTTGACAAGCCTGCACAAATGCTACTGACACTGTATGCACTCCGCGGATTGATCTGAACCACTCACAAATCCACAGCACAGAGCCGAGTGATGAATTTCTTAACCTCGCACCATCTTAACAAGCCCGGAATTCACGCTTGACGTTTTCTTTCCAAGTCTGTTCTTAGTTCTAGAATATAGATGTCGGCCCCTCCGGCGTATGCGCCCACGACAACTTCGTCGTACACGCCTGCTAACGAACATACCCAGATCAACTTTCATGAAGAGGTTTCTGTATCATCAATAATAACTTCGAATGCCCACAAAGCAGTCTACGACACGTTATGTGAGCTATATCTGATTCTTACGGTGGCAGAAATGGTAGAGACGGCGTTTGTGAAGGATTTCATTGTGGACAAAGAGAAGTACACCTCGACCATTATGCGACTTATCAACCAGAGCCAGGTTCTTTTGGAAACTTTCAATACGAGCGCTGATCATGTTCGCGTATTACATCTCGTACTTCCAGATTTGGCCAAGGACCGCCTGAACTTGTTCCTGGAGTTGGCATCAAAATTTGGGCTCCACGCCCCATTAGCTATCGATAGACTCGTCAAGAAGGTGCCTGCCACTATCGAGCATTTCCATAAACACGTTGAAAAGGCAGGCGATAATACTGAAACCTCCGGAAACGCCACTGGCCAAAAACTGTCGGCAGCGAGTGCTCGACTTGTGGCTGAAGCCACAGGAAATTTCATCACCCTCATGGATGCGTTGAAATTGAACTATAACACAAAACACCAGCTCCATCCTCTTCTCAGCAACTTGGTCATTAGTCTCAATGACTTGGTCTCTCGAGAAATGTCAAACGGTAACCGTGCTGTGGCGTTAGAGTTTCCAGGGAAGTCCAAGTTAGTGAGCTGGCTCATCAAACTCAATAACTTGGAGGATTCCGAGTCATTATCTGCAGACGACTCCGAAGTCTTTCTCCTGGATTTGGACACCTCTTACCGCGGGTTCTATGACTCGTTAGAGTAGAAAGATCATGGATGAAAACGTAAGCTAGGCCAGCCATAGTTTCGACCAACAATCCTTAAATCTGGAGGGATGACATACAAAGGGGAAAATTGTTACCGCAAGTCTCACCCGAAATGGGAGTAGCACGTGGACAATCTGATAAATCAGTCACGTTAGAAATCGCAGTCCTAATTCTTCGCTACTTATGTGTTTCCGGTCATGGTAAGACTATGAACGAAAGACTTCATAGGTATTGGTGATATGAGAGCACCGGTAGTGGTTAGCAATCGGGAAGTTTTCCAATAGCTTATTTTCGCTTTCGGGATAGTCTACGTGATGCTTAACGCAATGCAGATCCTCTCGAATCACGACGATGTCGGCACTGCAGAACACTAATTTTTGAGCCGGATCGTCGACCTTGATGTTAGGCTCCTTATATTATTTCTTCTGAATGGGGTCCGGGATCGCGGTAATGCGAGGTTTAAGAAAATCCTCGTATCTTGTTGGCATGACATGAAATACGGGAACACGAGCTTCACTCGCTTGTCAAAATTGCATCTAGAAGTAAGAGAACTGTTCCGAAATAATCATGACAAGATAAGAGGTTTGAAATCTTTAGACATGAACATGTTTCTGGTTTTTCGAAGATGAGCTGAATAAAGCAAGAACAATTTGCACAATTAGAGTCAATGTTTATTCACAACATGCCAGATGGTCGGTCGTGATATATTTGTCGGGCTCCAATACTTGTACAAAAGTTGAAACTAAGTTATGTCATGGTTTCAAAAAATCACCTTCAAGAAGCCAAAGACGGAGGAATATTACCATTTTTCAGAGAAAAGCTTTGATGAAAGCGGCTTGCAAAGTTACCGCTAAGATTCCCCAATCGAATTCCAATTTCCAACTTTTAAGGAACGCATGGAGTTCTCAGACTGCGTATCCGATCAAATTACGCATGATTCCGCGTGCTTTTTGACGGTTCAATCAAATTTACGAACTGTGTACTCTATATTGAACGCCAAACTGTATCTAATCCAAGAAACGCATGATGCTTTTTATTAGTTTAAACGTCAAACTGATTGGAATGGTGTTTGTGAGCCTGCCAAGCTTTGGGTAAAACTTTCTTGGCTCGAGAAAGATCGAAGGGACTCAAACACAAGTGTGAACCCGTATTTCTTCTGCTTTGAATGAGGGACGAGAAATCTAAAACCAGTCAATTTGGACCAATAGAAATGGGTATTTTGAAACTTGCCATATTAAAAGTTGATCTTGTCACTCTTGGATGAAATTCGATCCATCCACTTTGGGTCATTACCCCTTGAATTTCTTCGCTGCGTTTCTCAAGCTCTCAAGTCCAAACTGATCTATTGATGAGCTCATAAAAATAAAAAGGTAAATTAGACGGAAGTTGTGTCACATGTCAGCAAATCATATCGTCCTCGAATTTGAACAAAGAGAATAACATGACTGCCGGCATTTGAAAGTGGAGTTTACATTGAAACATCATCCATTAGATTTACCAAGTGGATTGAAAAATGTATTTCGTGAGCGTTCAATCAAGATCACTGGCTTCCCAGTAATTGGCGATGCATGGCCCAGATGTAAGAATAAGTCGATATGTGGCAAAAAGGTCTACACGATCCATGCTCTTCAAGGGTGCTAATTATGGATTGATGATCTCAAACTCGGTTGCTCGGCACTTATATTAGCTTAGCTGCTGTTTCGGTAGTATATAGGTTCTTACTTGAGGGGCCGTCAGCATTGCATTTTGCGCAACTGTGAACAGCTGGAGGGTCAGGCGGCTCGCGGTCATTGCCTCGGGCAGCTAGTAGTTGGCATATGTGGCAACAGTGCAGATGTAACACTTCAAGCTTTTGAAGTAGTGATTTGCCCGCATAGAAGATTCCCAAAAAACATAGTTCTCCGCGAGAGATGTAGTGTACGATGCTCCCTCGACCGCAATTGCACATAGTTAGGCAAGTATGCTATCCACGTATAAATACATCGAATCGTATTGAGCTGCAGATCGATGCAAACAAATGATCGTGCGAACCACAATAAGATACACTTGCACTAACAGTTTTGATGTATATGTATATCGACGACTCGCATATACGAAACACATCTGTCTTTGCCACCAATTGCGTTCTAATCGATCATTTCATATCCTAGCCTTTGCCTCTTTTCTGTGGTTTCGGAAAAGGCGAAAATACCACCTAATTCTTATCACACGCATTCACATTCTCTATTTGTAATAGCCCCTGATTCCCCATGAATTCAACCTCGATTTTGTTTGGTTGAATAAACGTAACTTTTTCTGGAGTCAAATACACTCAACGTTTTTCTCACAAGATTCTCCAGCATTCCTAAACAATCGACTCGATCTGCTCAGCGTAGCTCAACACATTTCTAATGGTGGCGGCAGTATCAGACGCCAAGTTGTTTTCCTCACCATTATCGAAATACACCGTGCCGTTCTTGAACACCCAGTTCGTAACATCGAGTTCTTCACGCAAAGCCCGCTCGAACGCAGAATCAGATTGTTCCTGTGGAAAGTACAATAAAGTCTTACAGTTCGAAATGGGAATCAGATCGTTTGTCTTTTCGAGCGAGCGAGCGATCTCGTGGCGCAATGTGTTCCGCAAGCTGGCAGTGAAGTGCTTATACTCCTTACAAGGCAACGTCGCGTCCTCCTGTAACAGCTTCCAGATCTTGATGTAGTTGCCCTCCATTAAGTTCCGTTCCAAGTCGATTGGATACTGTAAGTAATGGTCGTTCTCCACGTCGATAAGAGGCGAACTGATGATGGCCTCTAGTTCCACGTGGTACTTGGAGATCTGGCCCTGCGAAAGCAAGTATATCAAAAAAAGCGAGATGATCTTCGTTGAGTCCGTGTTTGCCTCGCGTGCCGCGTGCAATTTGTCCGAGGCGAAGAACGGTCTTAACGAAGCAAAGTAGTTCTCAAACAGGGGGTACTCGGCGGCTAAAAGCAGCAGCAACGCCCCGATTTCCAAGATCCGCTCGGCGATCTTGAGGTCGTTTTTTTGCTCAGGTGTGCACGTATTATTGCCCAAGGGCACGAGCAAGTTATGTTTGATCAATTCGATTTTGATTGGGGGAAGCAAATTCTGGCATTTTTCCCAGTTCTCGGCGTCAAACAGCGCATACAACTCCTCTGCAAGTTTTGGAAGCGCCATGATTTTCGGTGACTTGATAACACTTAGGTAAATTTGATGAGAAAATACCAAATTTGGTTGTTTTTTCTCCTCGAAAGAATGTGTTTGGGTCCTCGAAAAGAATTCCTTTAGTTAATCTAAGAGGTACTTGGGTCGAAGGTAAGCGAGTGTTGGTTTTTGGAGTCGCGGTGGCGACGTCGTGCGCGTACCAGAAAGGTCAATACATGGAGAAGGTGGCATTTAATTCATCAAATGCTTGATATAATTATAAATTTTGAACAAGGAAATTGTGCGAGAAGCACAGGGGATGAATTAATGGGTTAATTTTCTTTGGTTTGTGGTTGGTGTTGAGGGATATTCAGAGATGTGTCAATCTGAGACCACGACCTGATTTGCATCCCCCGCTAACCGCGTCAAATCGGTTTCAAGAAAGTCTTTGTCAGAAGCTCCTATGGAGGACTTAATTGGTGGAAGTGGGACGTGTTTGTAGAAAAGGAGTTTGACGAAGCTTTTGAAAATGAAAAAAATGCAACAACAAAAGGACTTTCGAAAGGGTCTTTATGGTTTGCATGAACTTTGATAACCTTCTCGCTCTTATCAAGATTTCTTTTCTTCTTCATTAGTCATGTCTTAGAACTTTGTGAAAGTATCTAATCGGGGATATAACTTGGGAAGGACGTGGGCCACAACCATCGTTGGTTTCTTTGGCTATGGATAGACTAGCCAACTTGCAACAGTTGACCTTAGACCTCAAAACTTTGACGTCCATTTTGATTTGAGTGGCTATTTCTGATGGTGTCTCAGAAATGTTTTTCATAACTTTGGCTGTAAAAATGTAAGTTCCTGTGAATCTCTTGGCTTGTAAATTTGTCAAGCTAAAACTGAGCGGCGAGCTTTGGTTCTGTATTTATATTGATGATGTTTATGTTCATGATGTTTAAGATGTTTATATTCATGATGTTCATATTCAAGATATTTGTATAAATGATGTTTATAGTCAAAACATTCATACTCATAACATTCATCTTCACAACCTCTATACTCATAATATTTATATTAATATTGAAGATGTTTATATTCGAAACATTCAATTTCATGATAATTATATTGATGATGTTTACATTCGAAATATTCAATTTCATGATATTTATATTGATGATGCTTATATTCAAAACATTCAATTTCATGATATTTGTATTGATGATGTTTATATTCAAAACATCAATACTCATGATATTCATATTAATGACGTATATATTCGAAACATTCAATTTCATGATATTTATATAAATGATGTCTATATTCATAACATTCATATTCATAATATTTATATTGATGATGCTTATATTCAAAACATTCAATTTCATGATATTTATATTCATAACATACATACCCAAAACATCCATACTCAAAATATTCAATTTCATGATAACTTAATCTTTTAAAAGCACGCAAAACTTGAGGACATCTGCATTATCAATCACTGAATCTTGTGTCATGGTACACAATGAAACTAACAATAAGTCAAGCCAACCCTCTTTTGCGAGACGAAAAGACTCACTTATACATACTATCCTCAAAGTCCATGTGAGAGATTAAAACGTCGTATGGCAGCCCTCGTGTACCCGTTTGAGACAAACGTGCCTTCATTAGAGATAACACGCTGATGCTCGAATTCACATCGTAACTATTGAGTCTGACCCGATTTTTGATATCATAATAAAACTGTCTCATGTATGTTTGGGAAGCCGATCATCACTTTGGGGCTTGTTCGTAAATCTATACAAGATACACCAACACTACAATGGCCAGCTATTATTCATAAACTGGGTGTGAACTGTTTATGCAAGTGTCGGGGTTTCACTATAGACAACAACCGGCGATTTTCCTACCAATTTACTGATTCTTGGCCTTCCTATTTTTGCCCCATTAGCCCTATCAATCGACAAACACAGGTCAAATCATAAGAGTCCGAAGAAATCGCTTGTAATCTTGGTGCATCTAAGACTTTGCGTTCATTTTGTTCACCACATGGCGATTTCCAAGCAAATTAAAGAAACAAGCTCTACCAACCATTTCTCTTGTATGCTATTTAGGTTAGACACAAGGCTTTCATCCCCACAGCTCCTGAATATGGAATTATGATGACACGCCGTCACAAGCGGAGTGGGCAAAAACCTTTACCACGAAGAAATTTGAAAGACTTCTGTTTTCATTAAAATTGCCTAGAATTATTTTAGCTGTGTTCCCTGGAGTTGTGCACCGAGATCCGATAAATATGCATTGAGACAACAAAGTGGCAACTTGGGAGATCCATGGAGTACGTTTTTCCGAAAAATCGTTCCTGGTTCTCTCGAAGGGAGTGTTGAGAGGTGTAGGCCCACTGGCCCTCTGACTGGTGCCAGTAGGTCTGCTCTGACACGCTATGCCGACACAAATGAAGGTTCCTGAGTAGGCCGGGGGTAGTCACATGATTGGGAGTATCTACTACTCAGTGTTGTTAGTAAAACAATATTATACTAAATTTTTAGTAAACCCCAATATTAATAATATTTTTCTCGATATTAATAGTAATATTATATTATGGCAAAATATATCAAGATATATTATTCTCAACCATGAGCGTGGGCAGTTTCGATGCCCCACCTCAGGGGGACCCGCACGCTGGCTTAGCCAATTATTTCCGTGTACCAAAAATCCTGGTTTCCAAAAAAGCAAGAAATGCTACTATCGTATACTTACTAAACAAAATCTATAATCTCTATATAAAGTTCAAAGG
>JAKTYA010000320.1:0-11570 GCA_030561745.1 Metschnikowia gelsemii
CGCTTGAGGAAGCATTCGCCATTAGAAGCAGCCAGCCGCTTCAACGCTTGAGGAAGCATTCGCCATTAAAAGCAGCCAGCCGCTTGAACGTTCGAGGGAGCATTCGCCATTAAAAGCAGCCAGCCGCTTCAACGCCTGAGGAAGCATTCGCCATTAGAAGCAGCCAGCCGCTTTAAAAGATTTCTTTAGCCATTGAATAGCAAGTTGGTTGTCGGTCTATCAATTTGGATTACAACCTAAACGTCATTGTTTTGATAAGCCCAAATACCAAATCCTTTGCAACCTGGCGGCGGCAAATGGTAAAGAGGGGAAGCGCGACACCTGCTGCGCTCACACACTCGATTACACTGACCCACTCACGATCTCCGGGTTGTATGATCTCTGGATCATTGCGGAAATTGGTTCCCGCGATAATTCAGGTGATTGCCAAAACCCCGCCGCAGAACCAGTCTCGTCAACGTTCTAGACATCTTCGTGCGCGAAGGCGAATTCTGTGATCGCTTTCACAACGCGATCAAACCAAACTGCAAATCTTTCTGGAGTTTCACAATGGTTTCTTGCATGATCCCTGGTCTTTCCAAGCTTGACCGTGAGTTGTTCTGTCCATTTCAAGGACGTGGAAGCCAAATTTTGCTAATCTCGACTGGGGGTGTCGTTTCGCCTATTTGGTTTGCGTATGCACCTCAATCGGAGTTATCACCTGGTTGTTTTTGCTGGATTCTAGCTTACTTAACTTTCCATGCCAGCGGTCTTGACGAGCAGATCGCATCACTTGATTACGAAGAGATAAGTCATTATCGTGGTGTTTTCATCAATGGCTAAAAAGATCTCACCTTCGTGCTTTGAGAAGTTTCTCCAGGACGCTTCGACATTTGTGATGTGGAAAATTATACTAAGAGCTTACTCTCCTAAAAAAAAGCGTCTCGCGTCGCTGTGGCCTGGTACGTGGGCCACGAACTTCGAGCTGAGTGAAATAGATTATCTGGATACTCACACTTCACAAGTTGCGTCCACTTAAATCAATACAGACGTCAACATTCTGAGATACACAGCCAATTGTTGAAACTCGGCTAGAGTATCCATAGCCAAACGAAATCAACACTGTTTGGGTTGGTGGGCCACGCCCTTCCCATCCACAGATATCCCGGCACCCTTATTACCAATGCGTGCCTCATGAAAAACAAAAAAGCCTCCCAAATTGTTGCACAGAGCACCAGATGTCTATTTATATGAAGGCACAATGGGCAATTGTGACGAATCCAACGTTCTCGCTTTTTATCGAGTAACCGTGAAATGAATTAGAGGTGAGTGATACAGGTTCCATTCAAATCGTCTATCAGCCCAGGCACTGGTAGATGCCCATTTCAGAGGATAATTAAACGAGTAATAAACTCGCCTTCAATAGTACACACCACCAAAAGACGGATGCAAAATATGGAAATAGACGTGTGGAAATAGGTTCAATTGGTCTGGCCTCATACGAATTTTTTTTATTTCGATTTATGATACTAAGTACCACATCAAGAATCTGCTCGTTTCACCATAATCCCCATTGCCAGTGATAATCCCGATGTCACCTAGCGTCCTCACCTCTCTTGGCTCCCCGGTATCACTAATGTTTTGAGCTATTTGAGGGTTGATTGCAAATTTTTTAATTTAGGAATACCTTGTTTGCAATTCGTTCATCATAACTCCTGAAATTAGAAGCAACCACTTCTTGTACCACTATAGCGTCAAAGCCCACCTAATCAAATACACCAGCAATAGTAAAACATGGCTAGGAACATGGAGCCTTGAAGCCTACTTTCATGGAAGATATACGTCCTCAGAAACAGTCCTCGTTAGTATATAGGATCAATCTGATAATTAGCCAGCTTCGGAAATCCAAATATTCACGTCTTTGGTCGATTCCTTGCCGAGCTTACGCAATTTGAGACGTGGTATCTAGACCGCTAATCGGGTTGAGCCAAGCAGCTTGGAATCAACACTTGTCAGGACTCCTCTTTATATGATTTGTACCAGTCACGAGTGTAAAACATTACTTATTCTTGAGCCAGATCATAAATGTAAACATTCGAACACCAGCCAACATAATGTAGAGGCGCAAAGCTTAAAGCCCATTTCCCCTTAACCCACACCAGTAAATTCTCGAAAAGAGGAATTTCTCCTCCACATTATCGCTGGCAATCTCACAATACGTGTCGGCTTTGCTGACCTGTAAGCTGGACATTAATTGCCGGTTTAGTGAGTGCCTTGCAGCTGACTACTTAAGTGTCTTGAAGCTGACTACTTGAGACTGGCATTCTCCTCAGGAACAATGGCTCAGTTCATCAGCAATGATGAGGAAGCGTGAACGAGACTCATAGGCGAAACAGGCAAAACAATAAGCAAGCTTGAAGCATATCACACAGTGTGAACACTATCTGAACTAGACACGTAAACTGTGTGGCGTCAGGCTTGGTAAGACTGAGAGACCGAGTATCTAGTCTAGCACAATGCCGCGTTTCGGACAGAGCTAAAGAGAGTAATTTGACCCTAGCGAACTCCCGATAAACGGCAAATACACAATGTGGTCAAAGAGAATCAGTGTCACGCTTGAAGTGCCTTCTTGCGACATCACTCTTTGACTATGATCGCAGCCACAGTGGTGGGCAAGTGGTTAGCAAACACTAGGTTCAAGGAATTCAGAAACCTCCACCAAATATCCTACCAAGTATTCCACTTAGAAGTTTATGTTTCCTCATTTTGGAAATTCACCCGCAATTGAGGCAGAAATAGCTACCAGAGAAAAGGCGGAACTTAGTTGTTCTGTAGTCGGACTCAAAACAGAGTTGCCTAGTTTTCTGCCCTGTCTCACGAATCGGTCGGTCCAGCTAGCCCTGCCAAGACAATAAGTAGGTCCACAGTGCAGATGTTAAATTAGCGTGTCGTCTTGTAGCCCTCGCAATGGAAAACCATTAAAATAAGTCTCTATTTCATGGTTTCAAGAAATGGAAGACAGACTGCAATAATCACTCTTCGAGAGTCCGGCCCTTGCGTAAATAGTAGTTCACAAAGTAAAACTTTGCGTGAAAACTCTAAACAGTTTGTGTTTGAGATATACTATAGCAACCTTATTCGTCTTTTCATTGGGCTTTGACATTCACAGAACCGGCTCTTCGGAACAGCAAGTAAACGTGAACACGGGAATCAGACATTCTACTTTTCAAGTCGAAACATAACTCAAAAAAATCAATTGTCAGCATAATGTCGAGCTTGAGTCTATATCGTCTCTCATTTCACCTAAATATATTGAGGTGTACCCACGATTGTCACTTAAGCGTTGTTGTAACTCGATTTGTCAACCATAAAGAGCCAATCCAAAGGTCCCTGAGTATGCAATGTCAATTCATGATGTTAGATAGAGATAGGAGAGTAAAGTGATGACTTTCTCATTGCGAAGGACGTCTAGTTTTGTCACATAACGAAAAAGCCATCCCTAGCACTCGGTTTTTCTCCGCTTGCCATGCTCCTTGGACCATTCTTCCGCATAAAAGTGGTCGTCTTCTCGTTCTTCGGATGCATCCTGACTATCCACATCTATTTGGTCATAATCAAAATCTGAAGACGCCCGTTCATCCCCGCTTGAGTGTGGATTTGAGCTCAGAGTGGACTTTTTCAGATTGCATGGGGGCATAGGTTTATCGGGTATGCTCAGGAGATGATGCTCCCAGGCGACCGTTCCAAAAGATTCCTTGGCTGGTCTTTCAGGCAAGATATTCTTCAAGATCTGGAGATCGTCTTCGCCAGCGAAATCTCCGATCTCGGGTAATTGCACGTTGAACTTGATATATAGGTCGCCTCGCTTATATGAGGCGATATCGTCGTTGGGCTTGAATCCAGCTTTTTGAAAGAATTTACCCCCGCTAATATCCTTGTTTATGGGCATGCCCAAGCCTTTAACGCATTTGGGCACACCCAGGTTGATTGTCCCGACAACCTCGCCGCTATTTATCAATGGGTGCACAGAATCATTGAGGTGTTTTTTCCCGTGCACATTCACATACAAAATCACGTCTTCTCCCGTGCGCGGGAAGTCCAGGAGCACGAGACGACCGCCCAACAATGCCGTTTTCAAGTCGATGTCGTGTTCCATAAATAGATCGTGGTTTTGTCTCACCAAGTACGGGTGTGCCATCTCCTCCAACTGGATCACAACATCTCCGGGCACAACCCCCTTGCCCTCGTCGGCCTGGCCCAAAAGCACACATTTGTCGCCACGCTTCGACCCGGGAGGTATGTGTACTTTCAAGATCTTGGTTTCCATCTTGTACCCTGCGCGCTCACACCGTTTACAAACATCCTGCGGTCTGCAAAATACGCCTGTGCCTTTACAAGAAGTACAGTCCCGGTGCTCTTGGAATTGCGAAAAGTGGTTGACGATCAGGATTATCACCTTGCCTGAGCCCTTGCACGGGTCACACGTCTTTGGTACAAGACACCCGATCCCGTTACACGCAGCGCACTTTGTCATTTTCGATAACAGAAACTTGGCCTCTTTGCCGTGGTACATATCAGCAAGCGATACTTTGAAATTATGGTAAATATTTGCCCCTTTTTTGGGCCGGCCCATTTTGTTTTGCGAGAGGTCCGGATGCACTGTTCGGGATGCAGATGTAGATGGGGGGTTACCAGAGGTCGGGCCAGGAAAATTGGGGCCACTGAAATTTGGCCCGTTGAAATTTGGTCCGTTGCAATTTGGCCCGCTGAAGTTTGGCCTGTTGAAGTTTGGCCCGCTGAGATTTGGCCCGCTGAAGTTTGGCCCACCAAAATGCGGCCCGCCTGAAGAAAAGTTCTTATCGAAACTGAATGGCTGGCCGAACGACTGGCCGAACGACTGGCCAAACGCAGAGGACATATCGCTGAAAAGCTGAGAGAAAACGGCCTGTTCGAACCCAAAGCCCGGGTTCCGGCTTTGCCGAGAAGGATCGAATCCCTTCTTTTGAGCTGATCGCGT
Organism: Metschnikowia gelsemii; assembly: GCA_030561745.1. NCBI lineage: Eukaryota > Fungi > Ascomycota > Pichiomycetes > Serinales > Metschnikowiaceae > Metschnikowia > Metschnikowia gelsemii. The sequence goes on from JAKTYA010000320.1 coordinate 4,997, forward strand.
GGATTGATTCTTGGTATGGTCGGAAAGAGTCCCGTCGAGGCCGCTGGTGCCGTAAACATCGTAAATTTGCCTCTGCTGAGGATCCTTGAGGATCTCATAAGCACGTGAAACGTCCTTGAACTTCTCCGTCGACTCAGGATTATGGTTCGTCTTATCTGGGTGGTATTTAAGCGCTAGCTTCTTATAAGATTTGGCGATCTGGTCGCCGGTGGCGGTTGCAGGCACCATTAGTAGGTCGTAGAGCTGTGTTTCGGCGACCATGACTTATTCTAGCATATGGTACATCGATCTATGATGAAATATATGAGACCAAGCCAATCCACTTGATGGGAGATATGTGTTTCTTGTGGGTAAAGCTCTAAGATCGGAAATCAGTGATGCGTAATTGTGATTATCCCGAGTAATTTTCGAGATATTAGTCGAGACCTTGACTAAAGAATGCGAATCTCGAAAGAAAGAGGTTAGATTGATTTTCAGCAGAAAGAATTTAGTTAATTAAGGTTGGACCTACAAAAGCCATCTGGGTCTGATGTTTAAAACTTAGATGTAGGCCGTGGAATTCGATAGCCTTCTGTGATGCTGCACGTACTGCACACACTGCAGTTGCACGCGAGCAAAACCGCGTATGCGCGTCGTGCTCCACGCATAGGCACGTGATAGATAAGCCGCTTGGCAGTTGGTCCAAAGTTCCAAGGCGAGAGGTGGCCAGGGTTTAGATATCAAGGTGTTTCGGTTTTGAGTGTGGACAGAAGGTGCATTATGAGTACATGTGCTTTTAGTAGGTAGGTTTCGGTTGGGGATGTACGGGCTTCTGGTCTGTGTGTGTGTTTGTGTGTGTGCATGAATTGAAGCAGAAAGGCCAGTTTATTGGCTTGCAGGTGCTTGGTCTTTGGTCAGCGTGATGCAAGCTGACTTTACTACAATTGCTCTTCTGTTTGAAAGCACGAAATTTCAGTGAAGATTGACGATAGTGGATCGGATGTTTACATGAAGAATATTGAAAATGTTGAAAGGGAATCAATAAAGTCTTATCCTAGACCCTCACCAGTTCTTTTATTTAGCTGATCCAATAACCTTAGTACAAGCCATACCAATATACACCTAGGCCTCTAGTGATGAACTTAGGATTTGCTATCCCATAAATTGAGACGATGTTGAGCCGCTCAAAACGCTTTATCTGGCCACAAGTTTGGACCCTTAGCTGGCCCTAGATGTTTTTGAGCAGCTTGGCTTTGGAAAAACGGTTAGCAGTGCTATCCAGAAGTATTTTCTGACTGTCTATGAGAAGCTCAAGCCTAAGTGAGAGTCTGAAGTGAGCAAAAGAAGAAGAACAGACGAAGTAAGCAGACAATCGATGGGAATGTCATAATGATGAATGATTTCGTACATTTCAACACGCCCGTAATTAAGAAATGTCGTAATTATGAATGATTTCGTACATTTCAACACTCCCGTATCCTTAGAGAAGCTCAAGTAGGAGGAAATTGTTCTGTTGTATTGCATAAATTTCAAAAGCGTAATTCGTCGGATGGCGAAAGATTTCTTATCCATGATGGCACTTTTAATGCACGCAAAGTCGTTGTTTTCTCAGGCAAAGGTTGTTGTTACAGACGAAAGCACTGGATTGCTTCCGAGCTCAAGCGTACTATTGGCAATTTTGAAGTCCGCAGGCAAAATAACAGACGAAGTGGGAGAAATCTACGACTCCTGTAAAGCTGTCGAGGCCAACGCAGATATAGATACTCAACTGAGGACTGTAGCAGCTCTCAATTTGAACGATGACGAAGAGTCCAGGAAAGTTACCATGCTTGGCGCCATGCCTGAGGTATTCGAAGACATTTGAAACGAGAGTGATGATAATGTGCTTCTACGGTGCTACAATCGTCAGCCAAAACGTACCTATTGTTTTTAAGATTACGGCCGATTTACACCTGCGATCAACCGCATATCTCCATTCTTTGTAGACATCGTTTAATATCAAAAATCTAGTATTCAAGTCTGATTTACTTCTCTTTTGATTTTGCTTCAAAGAGTGTGATTTCGTGAATGGGGTGACGGGCAGCTGATAGTGAGCTGATTTGAATGGAAGCAGCGCCACGTACCTGCAATATGTTGGACGGTCATTCAATATCTCGCGATCACATCGAATTTCTTAGAATAAGTGTCTTCTTTTCATCTCTATTTTTTCATCTCTATTATTCTATTCAACGATTCAGAACGCAGGCTCTATAGCTCCAAAGTGTTGCCATTTCCAATATTCGTTACGTGTTATATTATACTTGTGAAGTACCCCATAATCCTGCTCCGCAGAGTGATGAGGCTTGAGACCCGTTCGAACTAGTATCATTCTGGCTCTGGACTCATCGGCTTTTTCGGCCAATTAATATTGTCCTATTGATACTTGGTCATCTCATTGTTCTGGAAACACTCCAAGCTTTGTGATACCTTGAACGGTTCCCATTGTTCTATGAGTAATACTGGTGTCGTAATTACCTAGTGTCGCAATTACCTAGTGTAGTTGGTCTTTGTCAGAAGGACTTTGAGGAAAAGTCCATTTCAGTGAATTTTTCCCGCTTGAAAAAAGGGTCTTGGTTATTCTTCAGCAAAAAACCTTGTTTTGGTGTTTTCAAGAATACTTGCTAAGCTGCAAATGGCCTTCTCCGTGTAGGATAATGTTTCGCGTCCTGAACAAGAGAAGGGAAAGATGTTGACAAGGCAGTCAATGATATAGCAACACTGGTATGAGCTACTTCAAACCGACTTTTTCTTTTCTCTCATTACAGCCATCTACTGTAAATGTACAATACTGATATCCCGGTCTAGCATGGAAAATAGGTGGACCATGGAGGAGGAGCACCGGCTGGGAAACCGAAGCTCTTTCTTGCTCAGTTTTCTGGCACGCTGCGAGAACTTTTCCTCAGGTCCCATAAATATGGCTCATTTTGTAGTGTCACTTGGAAAGTGGATTCAACTCTGTCAAATTAAGAGAAGTTGACCAAGAATGTTTTGACATGTCAGCCAAAGAGTTCATAAAGGGACACACAATACGAGCGGTATGAGCATACGCGCACTTATTCCATTAAAGCAGCATTTGCAGTCAATAACATTCACACCTTTCTGTTGTTCAATGGTCGAAAGAGGCGGAAAAATAGTTTTCTGGACCACTCAAATGATTGATATACTTTTTTTTGTTTCTTCGCTGGCCCGAACAAAAGTCTGTCTTTCCCAAACAATTGGGGTTTGTTTGAACCAATACCCAAATGCCTAATAAAGGGACAAGTAACGGAATGAATTCTTGTTTCTTCCCACTTCCCCGCCTCCAATCTATAGGGCTAGCTTCATTTTTTTGATCACCCTAAAAAGACTATATTCATGGCCATGCGATATTCATGAAAAGTGGCTCCCGCAGTAAACGATAGCTGTCCTAATAAGAGCCATTCACATGCAAATGACCAGTCATGAATGTGGTCCATGCCAGAATGAAGTTGAGCTACTTGTGAGCAAGAAATTTAAAGGAGATCAACCCAAAAAATAACACAGAAGTTAGTTCAAGAAGAGCTTGAAGTATCAATGATCAATGGCAAGTGGAGTTTATCTGATTAGAACCAGAGACCGAGGATATGACCAAGTACGACATGAGGAACAAGAACACATTGACCAAAAACAGTGTATTGAGCATGTACTCCATGTTACCCGCCGATGAGTAAAAATGATCGACGCTTCACTTCGCGTTTTAAATCGGGTGTAATTCCTTTTCTGAGCCCCAAAACCAACCGGATCTGGGGTTTAATACATTCTTCTGCTAAAACAATTGGAATAATTCTTCTCTGAGGTGATGTGATTTCCAGGAATGACCCACTAGCGAATAAATTGATTCGTAACACCTAACAGGTGTAATTCTGAAAGCACATACCAATAAGCTTTATCCCTGGAAGATGCTGGTGTTCCACTCCATGTTCCTAGCGACACCCCCAAATACCCAATAACCAAAACATAGCTAAGAAACCAATGGCAAAATGCAACAAAAACTCGGACCCATGCTTAGGAATGGCCCAACATCTCGTCCCTGAAATGGCGCTGGAAATTGACTCTTCTGGGTTTGGTTTTCCGTTCGTGGATGTTTTTTGCCTTGACTGTGAGCCTCTGCATGTCTTTTTCTTGTCTAATGACTTGGAAGTCTGTGAGCCCCGGTGAAAATCTGCGATCTACCAACGCCACGGTTCGTTCGGCCTCGGGCCATTCACGGGGCGCAACCTGGTTTTGTCGATGAGCTCTCACCATGGACCTATGCCCGATTCTAGCACCATTAGGTAAGACTGCATCGACCAAGTCGCCATCTTTGGTGTTGTCTTCGTCCGCAAAATCCACTGATTCATCTTCTATCTCCCTAAAGTTTGGATTTGTGTTGGTCGTATCATTTGTATCATTAAAATCATTTGTTTCTCTTGAATTCTCGGAAACTGCCCGGAACGCCACGCGTTTTTTACTCTTTCGTGTTCCAATTTTCACCGGGGTTTTCTCGTCAATTTCAAAAGTATAGAACTCCGCCACAACTTCTCTGGCCTCGGGCGTCTCGAATGGAATTCGACAATGGCCCTTCGACGTGAGGTGCTGTCGAATGCTCTCCAAACTTTTGCCCTCAAACCCGCACACAAGACAATCGTGATCCGTGGTGACGACCTCATTCACAAACGTGAGAAGCCCTTCGAGATCACTGAGAAACGACCGCTCAGGTATGTATAAGCCGTGTCTGTTGGTCATGTGCTTGATGTTGAGTTCGATTTCGCGGTTGTTTTTCCCGCAGTAGAAGCAGTAATGGTTGGGGAAGATCTCCGTGGGTTCCTCATCAAACTCCAAATCGTCAATATCGGTGTCTGAGTCTAGATCAATACTGGCATCACTTTCATGAAGATGGCTCCACTCACTAGCATCAGAAAAGTCGACTTCCGAGTTTGTGTCCACCAAAGATTCCGCTTCCGAACCGTCTGTGTGATCGCCAAGGGAAAAGTCCGAAAACCCAGACGCCGACCCTACCGAAACTGCCGGGCTTTGAGACCGCAGCAGAACTGGACCTGGCGCGTCTTTCTCTCGGCCTCGAAGGTGTTTGCGAGCCAACTGTTTCAATGCTTTCTTCGTCAACTGCCTCTCTCCTCGATTAGATCTTCTACGATGACTTATAAAGAAGCCTAACTCATCCTCTTCGGCAAGATCGTCGGCCTCATTCTTTTGTGACGCCAATACTTTCTCCGCAAAAGTCTCCGACAGAATCCCAGGCAAGTCCGCCACCCGCCGTTTGAGGTTATACCGATGCCAATCGGTTTTCATGTGCTGGCGTTGCATTTCCGCCGACAGAAACCGGATCCCGCATGTATTGCACGTGAACCCTGCGGTCATGGGATTTGAGCCCTGGGGCAAGAAGTTCATGGTTCCGCGAGTGTTCCAGGGGTTGTTTCAGGGTTGTTCCACAAGTTTTTCGGTATTATTTTCCCAAGATAATATCGTGGTTTTTCACTTTACTAGAAGAAAAGAGGGGCCCTCTATATTATCGAGCACTTGCTGCGAATGCGACCTTGATCCTTGATAAGCTCGCACTGCCCAGCTCGCGCAGCTGTTGTTTGCCACCTTTGTTCGCATCTCATACAAGACCCGGAGCCAGTGTTGTTAGTAAAACAATATTATACTAAATTTTTAGTAAACCCCAATATTAATAATATTTTTCTCGATATTAATAGTAATATTATATTATGGCAAAATATATCAAGATATATTATTCTCAACCATGAGCGTGGACAGTTTCGATGCCCCACCTCAGGGGGACCAGCAAGGTCAGACGGCATTCGCGACTGTGTCGTTGTACTGCATATCGTTACTCTCCTTCAGGTCTTCGGGAGCCTTTGTCACCCAATATCCTCTTAAAATTATTGCTCAAAATAGCTGCTGTTAACGTCCATCTTACTTGAGAAGCCAAATTTCGAAAGAAAGTCAACTTTTTTGATGTTTAAAAAATTATGAGATATTATAATATATTATTCATATTACAATATCTGAGTCCAATATTAATATTAACATTATGACAACATATTACATAATATATTATTGGTGTATAATATTTTCGCGCGACTTACTATTTTACTAACAACACTGCCCGGAGCCAAGATCAGGGCCAAGGTCAGGGCCGGGCCCACGGACCACGGCAATTTTCGCCACTGCTTCATTCGGGAAGCAATGGTCTTTTTTGAATATAATAAAATATAAAGTGATCGGAATTCCGGGAATTTTAGTGCAAAGAATGTTTGGCATGAGGATTTTGGCTCACCAGCAAGCAACATTTGATTCTTTTCCTTCACGATGTTTTGTTCAAATCTTTCATTGAATTTGTCTTTGCTCATTCATGGAAGGCTTTAGGCCCCAAAGGTTGGGAATAATCACGCATGGCACCTGACCGATTCAGACCAGTGATGGCAGAAATTAGTAATTTACTAATATTTTGGTCGCGCGTGATTAATATGTGATGAAACACATGATATATTGTGCGAAAATAATTTATCCCATGATATGACTAGTTAGTAAAAAT
>JAKTYA010000321.1:0-11304 GCA_030561745.1 Metschnikowia gelsemii
GGATATTCCGAGTGACACTGTCCTGCTACCATCTTAGGAGCATCACGTGTAGTCACGTGCTATGACACCACCTTTATATGCAATACCTTGCCGCGCCTTATAAATATCAACGGAGGATTCTTCAATAGTTCTTGAAGAATTAGCGGTTATTTAGTCTAGTTAATATACGTTATACTATAAGCTTGCCTGTTAACCGCTAACAGAGATCCCCCAGACCAACCATTGCATGAAGGTTTCTATTTTAGGGCTTCCTTATTTTACTGGCTGGAATGCCTTTCAATAGGATTGCAGGTTTTTCTTTATAGTTTTATAGTTTTTGGTCACTTTTAGTAACTTCCTGTAATATGATTTGTTTCTTTAAAAAAAAAAAATAAGCCATTTTGCTATCACATCTATTAAGATAAACAAAGCGCCAGGTTTTTTCATTGAACCGATGACAAGCGCCAGCCTTCAGTCAGACAACGCATCTGTTTGAGTGGGAAATGAAGCCCTTGACCCATTTTTTCTGGATCAAATTCGCCAAAATGCACTCGACCTCCTCGGGGGAGACAGAGTAGTTTTGCGTCGCAAGCGACTCGGAAACAATGATTTTGCCACCGGCAGATTCAGTAATCTGAGCAGCAAATTCGATTGCGAGTTGGATGGCGCTAAGCGGGACGATTTGTGGCGACTTTGTGTTGAGTTCAGCAAAGAGGGCCACCACGCGTTGAATTAAGCGAAGGTAGCACAGATGTTTCAAGTGTAGGACCAAAACGTAGATGTGGCGTTTCAAAAACACCTTTTGAAACTTCTGGACACAGGTGTCGTATTTATGTAAGTTTCCCGTCCGGACAGCATGGAATAAGTATTTCCTGTATCTGTCTGACTAGTGGGATACAACATACTACATGACTATATGACCAGCAATGGACATACTTACTCCAGACTCCGTGACAAGTTCACTCAGCAATGGTGACCGAGCTTTGTGCAAATTCGAATTTCCAGCTTATGGTAAACCACGAAAATACTCTATATGGAAACTTTCCATTGCGGACAGACAATAATCACAAACTGAGAATTTGATGCTTTTCAACAATCGTAAATAGGCACCCGCTCATTCAGGAATAGTGTGTGGTGTCACCTCACAACGTCCAGACAAGTATCGTGGGATGCATACTATCAGAACCAAGATTTCACTCATGACAATCTCTAAGGAACACGGGCAAGTAGTCAATCGATTCAGGCGGGCCATTGCGGATCGCGCGGACGACATTATGGCGAATATATCTAGAATTAACGCCAAGTTCTGACAATTTATCGCATTTGGAACTTGGAGGCGCGGATCCCGTACTCTAGCACATTCAACTGCGATTCCACAATTGTTTCAGAGACGCGCTCTAAGTTTACAGTGGCCCTGGTTGACTCAAGTCCAAGTATTCCTTTCCTTCTAGGTCCCAGACGTGTGCGCCTTTTGTTTTCTGAAACACCACGGGCAATGGGTGGTAATTGTGGGCCGAGTACTCTTTCTCGTACTGCTTAGCGGTGGCACATCCAAGTCATGAATCTCCATTCTGTCCGTGCTGCAAAGACTATGAAACGCCTTTTATTTTGCGATAGATTACCGAGGATAAAGTCTCTTCAAAATATAGTCCCCGAATTCCGAGTGGATGTAGTCGTCCCGAAACTCGAGTGGACGTAGTCGTCCCGAAACTTGAGTGGATGTAGTTGGCACCAAGCATGCTTCAAGAAACCATGTAATCGTTCATAGTGGAGATACACAGTGAAGATACACAAACAACTGATATGTTGTTTATAATCAGGAATTGCGCAGAATTCTCTATTTCATAGTACGCTCCGTTTATCCCTTTAAGTACATTGCTTCATATTATTAAGCGAAGATGGAACTCCTTCCGTAAGTGTGGTTCATAATTTTGACTTACCATCCTGCCCGTCAGACTTGATGAAAGATCGTGCGAATTGCATCACCTCACCCATTCGTTCTTTGAATAAAATCTCATAGAAACATGCCTAAGCTAATATGGCTAGACCACTTTGTCTCCCTCTTGAGGTGAGTACGGTCACGCAGACCAAAGGGGCAAGTTTCGGAAAAGTAGATCAGAAGAATGAGATTAAGCCGATGGAGTAGTCATGCGCTGCTCCTTCACCACGAAACCTTACCGATATTTTGACGGAGGTGATTTTCTCAAGGTAAAGTAGCAGGTTCCTCCATGAAGCCTGTGAATCCTCAGACAGACCGTAACAGAACAGACCGTAACAGGTCAGACCGTAACAGGACTGACCGTAACAGGACTGACCGTAACAGGACTGACAGTAACAGGACTGACCGTAACAGGACTGACAGTAACAGGTCTCGAGGTTGAATGGGTACCTTTGTGGTGACATAACGTCCTTTAATTTAAACGGGACTATCAATGAGGAGTTGCAAAAGCATGGCTTTGAGAGATCTATCACCGATCCTTACAAACATTAAAGGTCAGCAAATGGTCGTGAATGGGCTATTATGTTGATTCTCTACTTCTTTCAACTGCGAGTCTGTCAGAATTGAAAGGGCCACGGAAGTTTTTTGAACAAAGGGTTCCAAATGAAAGATATTGGATAAGCATCAAATGAGAGTTCCGTGGATGTGATATTTGCTTAATCCTCGAGATGCTTGACCGGCAACATTGTGTTCTTGAACTCCCGAAGTGACGAAGTGACGACGTGGTGTATTATAGGATCGGGCTGCACACTCTTACGTTTGAGACTAAGCGAAAACGATCGATGAATATGGATGTTTCAGATACCTAGATAACGCCGGGTATGTAGGACCAAAAGCGTTACGGCCCGAACCTCGAAAAATCTCGGTTGCATCCAACACAAAAAAAACACTGCGGAATAAATTATAACACGAAGTGACTCACTATAAAATTACATCTGTTTGCGCGACGCGTGCCGGCCAGTGTTGCGCGTTACGCGCGTTTTACGCCAAAATTACGATTTACGAAAATTTGGGCCATCGTAATCACCACCATAATTCAAATTACGTTTTTGGGAGCCATCGTAATCACCATCGTAATCGTAAATCGTAATTTGTGGTGTAATTTTGTTGTAAATGTTTCGTAATTTATCGTATTGATTTTCGTAATTCTTCGTAATTTGTTCGTAATTTGTTCATCATCCTATTTGCGAGCAATCTCTTCACTTGGCACTCTGAAAATGTGTTGATAATATAGATTTATGTATTTACTTACTTCAAAACTGTGTTCCACCAATTTTAGTGCAGATCTTAGCGAAACGGTACAGTATATATCGGTGTTCAGATTTGTAATGCTTGCTTAAAGTTGTCATATTCCCCGGGAATTTATGGGTATACTTTCGAGAGCAGTAAGGAATCGTACACGTAAGCGAGACAAGCCTACCTTGGTCAGGTTTAGTCTCCAAGACTTGTCGCTTGAATCGACTTAGTTTTGAAGCAGGCGAAATCAGCTGTCTCAATTCATTGGAACAAAAATCGGCCTGCGGGCGAGACTCTTCCGAAGAGAAATCTGTCATTGTCATTGAGCACCCAGAATTGTGTGATTGGGCTTTGGAGAAGGTGGCGTGAATGAGGCGAGTCGCTCTCGTTTTTTCTTTCAATCAACGCACAATGAGCATTCAAGTATTACAAAGTTTATGGCCGTGAACACGTTCATGTCAGGTGCTTCTGCTTGGGCTTCAACCCAATATCTGAACAAGATGTGCAGCACTGGTTAATGAGTACCTTACTGAAGAAAGACCTTGGAAAAGCCATGAAAGACGTGAGACAAAAGTAAAAAATAAATGTGATAAAAAACGTAAAAGTAAAACGTATTGCTGTAAATAACGATTTACGAAAATGGGGGTCGTCGTAATCGTAAATCGTAATCGTAAATCCTTAGCGTAAACGCGTAATTTTCATTACGATTTACGCAAAATTACGACAACGCGCAACACTGGTGCCGGCCGGCGGTGTCCTCAGATACTTCATACCTATAACAACTCCAGATCTTTCAGGAGGCACCATCTGTGAATGAATCACTTTGATTCACCATAAAAATACGTATATACACACAGGTGTATCTATTGAGCCATTTAAAATCAGCGCTTTCTATCTTTGAACTCAGAACCTTTTCCCCATGCCTTACGATATCGAGCACCTAAAGACGTTGCCGTTTGCCGACCGGAGGTATACTTCCACCGGAAGATTCACGGAGAATGTGGGGTTTCAGCTCGAAAAAACAGGCGACACTGTAACTCTCGTCACGGGACATTGTCCTGAAGACATTCCCGAGGGCTTGGTTCGCCTGGCCTGGAAGGAAATGAACTTTGTCATCGACGAGGGCAGAACCTATCCCCACCACGTTGAGTTTTCGTACGACGAGTTTTTGAGATACTTTTTCGAAGGCTTTGCGGCGATTCTCATTTCGGGCGAGCTCGAGGACCTGTGGAAATCCGAGGGTCAGGAGTTCTGGGACCAGAAATACCTCGGCCATTTCTATATCAAGCCCAACTACATTGGCCGGTGTTCCCATGTGTGCAATGCCGGGTTTGTAGTCAACCATCGCAGACGGGGTTTGGGCCTAGGAAAAGAGCTTGGAAAACAGTACTTGACCATTTCTCCAAAGTTGGGATACGTCTATTCTGTGTTCAACCTAGTGTTTGAAACCAACCCCGCAAGCTTCAAGATCTGGGACTCCTTGGGGTTTGACCGGATCGGCTACGTCAAGAATGTCGCCATGTTGAAGGGCGAGGACGCATTGGTGGGTGCGTACATGTACGGAAAAGATCTTAGTTGAGAAGACTCTGGGTGTTCTGGCGACAGGTCTAAGGGAAAGGACTCAGACCACCGCCTATGAACGACTCCACAAACCAGTATTTCGGGTATTTGGAAGAAAGAATCTCCAGAAATCATATTTTTACTTTTTCTTGCGAAAGACTCATGGATGATCAGAGGGTTTTCCCTTTTATGTGATATTCCTTATGGACACACTAACGATTGTGGCCGAACGAGGGTATTGGAAGTGCTGGAAAGGATGTTGTGCACAATGTCAATCAAGTTAGCAACCTCAATTTGCGTAACACAGGTGAAAACCGGGGTGACAATAATCCCTAGACAACTCCATCACGATAAACCAGCACAAAATAAGTGACCTTGCAAATACAACTAACATGAGAGGTAGCACACGTTTGTTGTCCTTCATTTTAATACCAAAGACGTTTTCGAGCTTAGAAGTGATGGCAGAAATGTTTTCGATGCTCGGAGATACTAAAAAGAAACGTGTTAAAGATGAACAGCTCCTTGGGTTTCACGTTTTGCGATCCTTAATTTCTAGAAGCGCTCGACACGTTGACATAAGATCGACAATAAGTGCTTTGAAGTCATAGCTTAAGTAAGACTCAAGAGGGGAAGAAAGTGTTGATACACAAGGGGGGCTTCCAATAAAAGGTCAGTCAGAGTAACCTTCAGACAGTAAGAGCCTTTCTCGTCCAATGCCCAAGCTTTCGACGTAGTTCTCGTTCTTCTGTCTTTGAAGCTTACTTTGGTGCTGACAGGTATGTATAGCATGAGCATCTGGAGAGGTAGTGAAGAAGGCGAAGAGTGCCTGGGGCTCTCACTGCTCAATATTATTTCCCAAAGCGCTTTGGGTTTTCCCTCCATGGTCTTATTCTTATGGCTCTCCTTGGGAGGCCGGCCTCTGAGGAGGACTGTGAGATACAGGGGACTATGATAAAAAAGACTCAGTGAGCAGAAGTGTTGTTTGGAACTGGACTTCTTCTCCGCGAGTATCAAACATGTGCAAGTGATGTGTATCGAAAATACCTACTTCCAACTGTCATTCTTTTATGGAAAGGTCGCAAATAAGTCGATTCCAAAAACCTTTCCATGGTACTATCTATAAGACCCTTGAGATACTCCGAAGCTCCGTTTGTTGCTATATCCGCATTGCCATAATGAACTTAATTAATTTTGGGCCCTCTTGCACGAAAAAGTCCACCAAAAAAGATAACGTTGGCCTTTGATGTGATTTGACGGGCCTCTTGCTACCTCAGCACCAATTCGCTCGTCCAACACGTTGTAAGATGGAGATTCTACCGGGGACCAAATTCGTAGGAATCTACAAAACTAGAGGTTACAAAGATGCACCGAGCAACAACATATAAAAGCTAAGCGACAAAGCAGACAAGCGCTTGCATATTTGAGGTTTACATACAATAGCCGGACGAGTACTCTATTTGTTGGTGTCAAAATTATCGTATTGATCAATGTGGACGGCCGCAGCATCATCCCTACTCAAATTAGTGAGCCCTTACAATTCAAACTTAGACTTAAGACAAGGGCGAACAGCCGTTTGAGACGATTACATCAATAAGAAGAAGAACACGCTGAACACGAAGAACCAGCCGTTAGTCACGTGGGCGCCAGACCCTTCGTATGACGACATAATGGATGAATTCCATTGGGTAGAAGTCCCTACGGCCGCTCTAAAGGTTCTCAAGGTGCTTGTATCAAATGGTGTGGCGTCCACCGTTCTTGAGGCATTTAGGTCTTCTTTTATTGGCTTGAACCCGGCATGGACATCTCCATTAGCCACATTTGAACTGCCCTTAGATTCTCCAGATCCTTCAAAATGATTGCTGGTTGCGTCATCAAGGTGTCCATCCATGCTTTTTCCCGAATCCATACCTGCCTCATTTTGAGAAGGCTTGCGGTCTCCGTTCTGGTTTTGAGAAGGCTTGTGGTCTCCATATTGGTTTTGAGAGGCGTCAGTATCTTTGATATTGAGATAAGACTCGCCGATCTCGGAGTTTGTAATTGCTTGCACCGCCAGGCAGTTTTCATTAATGTCCTTCACCAAAACAGCCCGTGAAAACCCACAACTTTTATCAATTGTGGCACACGAAGACACAGATGTATTGAAGAAATGCACGAAATGGACAGAAAAATGCGATTTCCAAGTGATTTGCTGAGTGTAAGTCTGCTGCGTCATCTCTTTAGGAGCCGAATCAGATTCGTGTGAATCCCCAGTGGATGATTTTTCAAGGACTGTCGATGAAAATACCCCGCCAATTTCTTGAACTGCTGCCGAGGCATTTTTCGTGTCTCTGTTAATCAGCAAAGAAGAAGGAGAAGACGAAGAAACCGTGGTCGGAAATGCTGCGGGAAGCTGGGAATCACTGAATGTATGCATTGCCAAATCCATAGACTCCACGTAATCAAAAGAGAGAATCTCGCCGGAGGTCATGGTGGAAGCCGGCGTTGCACGAGTCAGAACTGAAACTGTTTGACCGTTTTCGCTGCTGCAATTCTCATTGGCGGCTTTAGGGGCCACAGACGCTTTTTCCTCTGTGGTAGACTGTATTTGCAGACTTTGAGACGGATCTGTAGACATTTCTTTGATCTCCTTGGTGGATTGCGGCACTAAAGACTCTTTCTCGGTTGACGTAGAGGGAGCGCTGGGACCTTGAGACGATTCCAAAGGCACTTGCTTCTCCCACATGCCAAAAAGATCGATCTGCTTTCCACTGGGATCAAATTGATTGATGTCCCACTTGAAGTTCTCGCTCGTACCCACTACCACGATTCTAAATGGATAGTTCAACCCAGTCTTTAGCTCAAAGTTTGCTGCAGTGAGATGACGTGAGTCCAAGATGCTCCACTGGTCGTCAATGGTGTAATCTTCCCGCTTTGCGGTCACTCCTGGCCCGATCTGGAGCGCAGCAACAATATCTCTGGACATGGAAAACCCGTAGGGTCCCGAAGAAGGCACAGAGAAATGGCCCGTGAGCTCGATTGTATGAGAGGACTCAATTTTGGGCCCGCGATTCGAGCCAAACCCGTTCCCGCCGTACCCCTCAAACGCCAAAGGCGACTCTTCGACATTGGGTTCACCGTCATCGTACCCCTCTTGGCCCTTGGGCACAACATATGCTTTATAATGGAATCCTTGGTCAACGAAACGAGGTTGTCTCAAAGGCCCGCCATCAGGTCCAGGATCATTGGACTTTGTGTCGTCCGAGTCAAAATTAACTTGGTAGACGCTCTCGAAAGGATACATGGGCGTCGCGGGCTTTCCCACAACCAAAAATGCCACGTCGAAACGGGGCACGAACCGGGCCTTGAATGGGTAATATACGCCATTCTGTAAGTCGTAAGACGCTGCATTGTTATAGCCCACGTGCTGGACATCCGCGGTGAGCATTTCGTCAAAGCTACGTGCCTCGGCGTCTTTGAACCCGAACTGGAGCGTGCCCCAGTGGGCGCGTGGTATTGAGAACTCCGTTTGCGTGTTTTCTGGGACCTTATAGAACCCAGTCACCTCCCATCGAAACGTGGTGCGTGGCTCGGGAACATCGATGGTGATAGCGTCCACGCCCTTTTTGGACGTTGTTGGCTTCCCTGGCAAACTCAAAAAGGGGTTGTGGAAAAAGGCAGAGTACACTTGTTGAGGCTCATCATATTGGTTGACTGAGTACTGCGGCTGATCCGAGAGGGCCGTAACCACGGAAATTGCCGTAAAAAGGGCAGCGAGGAAGAGAGATCTAATCATTTCTGAGGAACAGTAGAAGTACGAAAAGAGGAAAAAAGTCAGCGGGATTTGCTGCTCTGAAATACCCATGTGATAGCTATTTTAATTGAATATGCTGGTGTGTCAGACAATGCACGTTGGGATTTGCAGCCGCGACATTCGTCGCATTTCTTGGGGGTTGCATATACGGCGCATGCATGCAGTGGTTATGTGCAGGCCCACTCGAGTCTTCCAGTTATTGCCAGGGGTGTGGCAACTATAAAATAAATACAAGCTGGGATAGGGTCGAAGCAGGGCACAGAAGAAGCGAATCTCGCCTGCCATTACTAGCACAATTTTTTTCAAGGTGTGGGGTTTCAACATTTACAATGTCGTGGGTTGTGCGTCATCTTGCGTCGCGCCCACTTCTCGTATACGCGTCTTCCGAAAATAATTTCCGAAGTACACTTTCCTAAGTACAATTTCCGGAGCAGTGTGCAAGCAAAGCGAGCTTCAACAAGGCCTTGGGATTTATTGTTCTTGCTTGATTACTTGCGTTTTTTCTACACGTGGAAGGGCTCCATATTGAGCCAGGAATCTTTGGTGTCAACCCTAAAAAAGCAACTCTCTTACTTCGTATCAAAAGGAACTCAAAGATTTAGGCATGAAAAAAAATAAGACCGCCATTAACACAGATTATTATGGACGCGACATCGAAGCCGTATATCGAGAGATGTGCGTATGTGAGAGTTTGAACATGCTCTAAGGGCATCTACCCTAGCCAGTTAGCATTAAGGCCAAAAGGCAAGCGCAGGGCACGATTAATGGTTTGGGCACGACCTTACAGCATGGGCCTGGCCTTTACTTACGCCTGGCGGATGCTCCTAGGCCCCTAGAACACAGCCTCCAAGCTTATTTTAGACTCTGGAATAGACCTTCGCCCTTTGAAGATCCTGCAACGCGTAAATCCGTCATGGCGTATAAGGATTTATCACCAAAGCCTGAAAAGGTCATAGCACTAAGTCTTTTATTTATTTAGACAACGAAGGAAACAAAATTTGTCATGTGAAAAGGGACACTTTTTTTAGATATTTTTGAAAATGCTACTTAGGTGCAAAACTTTAAGAATCTGTCTAAGAGGGAGCCGGAATACATGAGACTTGTAGACGAGGCCCTCACTTTTCCCTTGTGCCTCTTATAGTAAAGAGAGTAATGGTACGTTACAAAGCTGATCGTGAAAGTTACGGTTATTAGGCAGGCCTGGGGGAATATCTGATGACAAAAGGACAAAAAGGAAAAAACCAAGTTGAGCAAGTTACAAAGCTGATCGGCAAAGTTACGATTATTAGGCAAGCCTGGATGAGTACTAGATGATCTGCATGATCTGCATGATCTTCAACAGTCATTATTCGGATTTTAGCGAGAAGCTTTCAAAGTCAGGCAGGCCAGGCTATGGCAGTGTTTTCTGTCTAGAATGACTTAGACTCTAGGTCAACTCTAGGTAATCCTCCATACTTGACATCAGGGCATACCCCTGTTCGCTTATTGCTCCTGAGCCCAGTAGATACGTGGTATCAAAAGCCCCTTCCTAGCTCAATTCCCTTGAATCTTGCATATGGCTGGAGTCAGAAGGTTATTTCCTTGCCCGCGGATTCTTTGTTCACCAGAGCAAATGATAGGGTGACGAAGAAGCGGAATCGGCTAAACTCCTGGAAGAAATCCAGGCTTGAAGAGTCAGATTCTGAGAAGATTTGATTCCCGTGAACAATCCCGAAGAAGACTCGGATCACATTTCAAATTTCTCCTTCCGACCTCAAGCCTCAAGCACTGTAGAGGGACTCGAATTGAAAACTCATGTAGTCAAGATTTAGCGCCTAGGTGTTTCATGGGCCCCAGAGAATCTGCAAAAGTGCCTAGTTGCGACTGGTACTGGTTTTTTTTTGATCAGACTCGATCGGCATGGCTAAAGCGATTGGAGATTTGCGTACTATATCAGAATATCTGAAGTATGATTTTAAATAGGTGAGAATCAGTATTGATAGATATCTCAGCAAGAAGAAATTTTACCAACTCCACTATATTTTCGCAACTGGTTCTTTGTTGAGGGTGCGAATATTGGGCATAGTGAAAGACTTAATGTGTCTTAAGACGCCAGAAGGTGTTTCAGACGCCTTAAGAAGTGATCGAAATCCATGAGAATCTCCTTAAAATTTGCAATATTTTAATGCTTAGGAGCGGTGAATAATTTCAATCGTCTTGGCGGTGATGAAATCAACTCAGAGATGACTCTTGTCACGTGACCAAGGGTCTTCCAGGCATCAGATTAAAGACCACAGGCAACGAGAACAAGAAAATATATATTTACACTATGCAGCTACAAATCCCACCAACTAAAAGAACTAAAAACACCCGAATAGATTGAGCGTTTTGGCGGTGATGAAGTAACCTCAGAGATGACTCTTGTCACGTGACCAAGGGTCTTCCAGACATCAGATAAAAGACCACGGGCAACGAGAACAAGCAAGTATTTGTTAAAACTATGCTGGTACATATTTCACCGGCTAGAAAACTAAAAATATACCCGAATAGATTGAGATATTAACGGGACTCATGAAGTTCGAGACCCAGCTGTTGTCACGTGACTGCCAGACCGACCCAAGCCGGCACGCGCGTCAGAAACAGTGTTGCGCGTTACGCGCGTTTTACGCCAAAATTACGATTTACGAAAATTGGGGCCATCGTAATCACCACCATAATTCAAATTACGTTTTTGGGAGCCATCGTAATCACCATCGTAATC
>JAKTYA010000322.1:0-11301 GCA_030561745.1 Metschnikowia gelsemii
GTCGGCTGTAGAGTTTTGAAATTTTATTCTTAATAGGGCGACCGGAACTTGGGGCAGGAATCCGGAAGTCTGCTTCCGGGGTTTCCCTTTTGGACAGCGGGCCGCACGTTTAAATATCGCGCCTGGTCTGGTGGTTCTTGCTAATGAAGATAACGTGTCTCAAGGCCTAATATGAACTAGGAAGTCGGGGAAAAACCTTAATTCGTGAGTCGCCACCGCCACCGCCACCGGAGCCGCCTTCTTTTGAGGTAATGTCATCGACGAGTTGGTGGGATACGAAGGCAGTATATGAGTTGGTGAAATTGGAACCCTAATCTAGTTTCCGAAGGGCCGCTGTTTCAGATAATATATTTGGATTAGCAATACTCTTTCTTTGAGGAAAAAGAACTCTTACACGATTCGAAGCTTTATCACTACCCAATAATGAGGTACCTGACAATGTCGATTGAAGAGGCGATCGGAGTTTCAGAATTCGAGTCTTTTTCTTTCTACACTGGTTCTAAATGGGCTTCTCTCTTCTTTCAAATTTAATTGTGCCGAACTAAGGAGTCTAGGGTTTGGTGCATTTTGTAAAGCACGACTTTTCTCCCCAGATAGACCTTCATTGCAGAGAAAGCGCACTGGATCTTGAATTTCATATTGCTCACAAGGCAAATTTCGGAAATCAAGACTGTGAATTTGCCATTTTTTTTTTATTTTGGATGGAAAACTTCAGCCGTCAAAAGTAACAAGGCAAATTTTGGAAATCAAGATTGTGAATTCGCCATTTTTCTTTAATTTTGGATGAAAAGCTTCAGCCTTCGAAAGTAACAAGAGAAAATCAGAACTGTGAATTTGCCATTTTTTTCAATTTTGGATGGAAAGCTTCAGCCTTCAAAGGCAAATTTTAGAAATCAAGACTGTGAATTTGCCATTTTTTAATTTTGGATGGAAAACTTCAGCCGTCAAAAGTAAGAAGGCAAAATTAAGAAATCAAGATTGTGAATTTACCATTTTTCTTTAATTTTGGATGAAAAGCTTCAGCCTTCAAAAGTAACAATGCAAAATTAAAAAAATTAAGATTGTGAATTTGTCATTTTTTTTAATTTTGAATGGAAAGCTTCAGCCGTCAAAGGCAAATTTTGGAAATCAAGACTGTGAATTTGCCATTTTTTTAATTTTGGATGAAAAACTTCAGCTTTCAAAAGTAAGAGGGCAAAATTAAGAAATCAAGATTGTGAATTCGCCATTTTTCTTTAATTTTGGATGAAAAGCTTCAGCCTTCAAAAGTAACAAGGCAAAATTAAGAAATCAAGACTGTGAATTTACCATTTTTTTTTTAATTTGGATGAAAAGCTTCAGCCTTCAAAAGTAACAAGGCAAAATCAAGAAATGAACTCTGGTTGTTCCATTTGAAAAGTCTTGGCATGAGACCCTTAACTACTAAATGAGAAGGCTAACCATGTACGATGTGATGTGATGTGACGTGATGTGATGCGGGGTGGCGAAGGGCTCCCAGTGAAGAAAGCCTAACGTCGGGAGGAGTTGAAATCGGGCGTGATGGAGTCACACTCAACCCACAAACAATCACTTTTTGGCACCCAGTTAATACCTGGAAAATCTGGGGCAGTACCTTGAAAATGCTCACACGCTTTAAATTGCGTGCTTCACTTTTACACATGGGCCCAGGCATTCCGGGCCTTGCTTACGTAAGCGCACTTCCGGGATGCGACATGCATGGTGCCCTTCCAAATTCATCTTAGCCCCGAGCACCGAGACGTGCCGTGTGGGCCAAGGGCCGCGGTCCATGGATCAGATAAGCTTCTTTGCATGGTTTTTGGCTTTAGACTCTCGCTTCACTTTGAACACTAATTGCCCAGATAAAACCCCAAAGTCTTTGAGCTTCGGGGTCCTTGAAATTACACACAATGGACTTTACCTCTCTAAGCCCTCTTCCTAGTTTTCAAAGAACAATAGCTGTTTCTTCCAAAGTTCCCACTTATTGGCTCTGAAGCTCCTCTTTGTATTTGAGCCAAAACAAAATCCACAAAACTGTGCCTCAGATTTCATGTGTTGCTTCTATGATTCATCAATTCCACAATGCGAAGCCTCTAGCATAATTAGCACTCACGCCCACACCCACACCCTTGGGTCGAGCCCTCATTTGTTCATAGTCAGGCTCGCCTCAAAAGAATAGCTCGCATCTGTCGGAACCGTTCAATGGGGTCGACGTTTTGGCGTGGTTAGACTCTCGCTTTCCGGACGATCTCAGGCACGCTCAGGGCGATAAGGCGAAGCCGATTTCAGGCACGCTCAGGGCGATAATGCGGGGGACCATGCTGTGGTGTATCGGTCGCTAGAGTCGTCTTCTTCGTGGAAAACGAAAGGATCAAGTCATGGCAGAAAACATGCAAAGGAGAAGGACATGTTTGACTTGCTACTGGAAACCCTTCCGTATTCATCTTTGCCCCGAGCACCGAGACGTGCCGTGTGGGCCAAGGGCCACGGTCCATGGGTCAGATAAGCTTCTTTGCATGGTTTTTGACTTTAGACTCTCGATTCAATAATCAACATTCAATCTTTTTGGGTGGATTACCTCTAAACCTAGGGTTTGCACAGGAGAAAAGTGCTGGACGGAGCTGGCTCACTCTCCTGGCAGCCGATTGCCTTCAGAAAAGAAGTTCCCGGATAAATCTGAAGATCTAATCATTGAGCCCTCTCATTTCGACCCTTCTATAGCTAGCTGCCACAGCCCCGAATTTCGTGCTTGTCACCTACACTGGTGTCCCGCATTGCACACCCGGAGCGCCTCTTAGGAAATGTACAGATATCTCTCCCGTGGGAAAATCGGGAATGATATGTGTTGTGTTCAATCAGAATTCATTGCTTGCGAGCATTGAAGATGCTGCGCTTTGATCAGTCTGGATAATACAATCAAGGTTGGTTGTGGCTCTGGGCCCTTTAATGCGCAAATGTACAAGTTGAAGCATACCACGAAAGCATACCACGAAAGAGCCAACTGCCTTTCTTTCTGCTGTTTCGAACTTTACTGACTGCGCACTCTGGCGCTTTCGGGTGCAAGATCATTCATGTTTTGCATCCAGGGTGTTGTCATAATCTTCGTGTAATATGGTAAGATATCCCGAGTGTGTCGTCTTTTCACCCCATATTTTGCATCCAGGGTGTTGTCAAAATCTTCGTGTAATATGGTAAGATGTCTCGAGTGTATCATCTTTTCTGCTTGAGAACTTCCTTTTTTTTCAATTTGCCGTGAGTGTTCTATGTCTATAAGCCATACCCATATAGTCAGAAAGATCTGACAGAAACACCAGAAGATCTGTCATCAACTCATATTGGTGAGATACATCACCAGCACTCACTCATCACTAGCAAATCTGGCTCTTCTCCCGAGTCTGCGCTGAGAATACATGCACAAATCAATGAGCAATGAACAGCCCCATACAAGAATTCTCACCTTAATCAACCTTTTTTCCCCTTGATGATCCTTCCGGAACTTAATCCAACTTATCCGCTGTACTTACTCAATCATCCAATGAGTTGATCAGCTATATGTTATTATGGAAGAAACCATCCTTACGGTATTACAGCTTGAGCTTACATTATGTTAATACAAGTTATTGTAATGGTGTCATTGATCTGATGCTTCTATTGTTAATTAGAAGCGTAAAGTCTTTTGATGACCAAGACTTATCAGTTTATCTGATGCTATAGCTGTTCGTGTCAATCAGCTTATTGATGAAGTTTCCTTACTTAATCTAATTCACTCTCAACAGGTTATGACGCCATGAGAACGGTCACGCAGACCTAACGGGCAAGTTTCTGACAAGTAGATCAAAAGAATGAGATTAAGCCGATGGAGTAGTCATGTGCTGCTCCGACACCACGAAATTTGAAGTGCCTTGACGAAACTACGTATCAAATTTGAATTTCATCAATTCTCAAGAGTTACCAAAAGAACATGCGAAATATTCCCGGGCCTCCGCAGAAGTAATCTCGATAGACTCGTGAAAATCTATAGGATCGAGAACCAGCCAGCTCCCTCTCTTTTGCAAAACCTTACAACGGGTTTTAGCTACGGAAGTTACGCCGTAAAGAGAACTAGAAGATCATCTCTCCCTGCCAGTGGCGCGATTGGCCAGGCCGTCTGTCGTTAATTTTTCCTCCATACTACGAAATTAATCTCACGAGAATCACTCATTTCAACTCATATTTTACTAGAGTCATTGAACAGCCCCAAACAAAAATACAGGCATCTCATCTGAAAGATCTTTCATTTGGCTTTAAACTAATCAGTACAAAATAATGAGTCCGTGCTGCATCTTACAAATTCTCAAAACCTCACCTACCTGACGACATTGGCACCTGGCACATGGCTTAGAATCCACTGCACCTGGTAATGCTTGGACTGTGAGTATGGAATGTGTTTGTTGGTTTCAATTCACGAGGAACGAAAAACGTGTTTAAATTGAGATCGCCATACTTTTGATACTATTTACGTGTGTATATATATCCGGTTTATTTCAGGAAAGAGTATGGTTTGTAGTGAGAGCATGTATTTGCTCTGTGGGCCCCTGCCCTAGCTAGCTAGTAAGTAGCCCAGAAGGCAAGCGTAGGGCACTACCCGGCCCCATGGGCGTAGTTCTTCCTAGGCCTGGTGAACGCTTCTAAAACTAGGCCCCAAGCCTAGTTTAGTCTCTAGAATATACGTCTACCCCCTGACGACCCTACCATCCAGTAGTCTTCGTCATAAATGAATTCAAGTAGAGACCACCCTATTTCTTATCCTATATGATTTACGTAGTTACATGACTCCGGTTTATTTCAGGAAAGTTTTGTGTTTGTCGAGATTAACATACTTGTAAATCTAGTATGAATTGGTTCAAAACAACATACTTGTAAATCTAATATAAATTGCTTGGATATATAATATCTATTAATCTAGTCAGAATTTCTTAAAATAACATACTTATAAATCTAATATATTTTGCTTAAAAATAACATACTTATAAATCTAGTCTGAATTTCTTAAAAATAGCATACTTATAAATCTGATGTGACTAGCTCAAAAATAGTATACTTACTAATCTAATATAAATTGGTTGAATCTAGCATACTTATAAATCTAGTATGAACTGGTTCAAAACAACATACTTATAAATCTAATCTGAATTGCTTGATTATAACCTAAGTATTTTTCAAGCCCTAAACTGGTGTACATAAGTCACCGTAATGAATTGCAAATGCTGATACCCATAGTCCTTCTCTCTCTTTGTATTTCTCATTTTGTCGAACCTGATGAAAGATATAGTGAACCTTCTTGGAGCACATCAGTTATTTTCACCCGATTTAGAAAGCCCAAAGAGGGGTTCTGGAAAGTAATCAAAGTGATTTGAAGGGAACTTCGAGGACGTCAAGAAAGATAAGATAAGGGTAATTATAATTCGTGGTATATCTCTGCTTAGACCCTATTTAGTAGTTCTGAACTAAGCAATACAAATTTCTGAACTCAAGAATTCAGTGGCTGGGCACGAGCTCGCTCCCGAAACATTTAGGCGACAATTATCTGAGAGCAGAGACGTTGAACCGCTTCTTTCCTGACTTCTCCTTGGAAATTTTGTAGATTTTCTGATTCTTTACGTGTGCAAAGTGTTGTATTATTAACTCGATTGCGGTATCATTACGACTCGGCCTCTTGCTACAAAGTGCTCTGCCGATTGTCTTCAGCTCAAAGTCCAGTCAAGAATCTTTTCAATGAAATACCCCAGAATAGTCTCAGGATGCTTTGAAGAGGTTGATACTTTGGGAAGGTCTTTTCAATGAAATACCCCAGAATGGTCTCAGGATGCTTAGAAGAGGTTGATACTTTGGGAAGGAGTCCTTGAGTACCATGACTCTAACTCTAGAAGCTGCCTTCAATTTCTCGCCTAAATCAACTCTCGAAAGGACCACATCAATTTTGTAGCAATTAAATTACCATTTTTGCATATATTTTGGCTTGTTTTCACAAGTGTGCTTAAGCAGAGGGCTTGCTTAGAGAAGGTACAAGCTGGATTGGATGGTTTGAGCTTGTGTTTTGTTGTTTCTGGTGATTCCCCGAAACCTCTACTCCACAAAGCAATGAGGCTTCAAACCCATTCGAACTAGTACTTATCTGGCACAGAATTTTTAGCTATCTGGGCTACTTAGTGTCTTTTGATAAGTATGGATCATTTTGTAAAAGCCGCAAGCTCGACTAGTGCATGAATACTCCCATTGTTCTGAAATAATAGTATCGTTGTGATTGGCTATTTGCAAATCTTTCTATGCGAGTGACCTTATTCCGACTTTTCCGGAAAAGAATATTGTAATCAACTCTACTGAGTACCCTTTTTAGTTATTATGGATACGTGTTACTCCATAAGTTCCATATCGCGTGTTAAGACAAGCAGAATAAATACACATATGGGTATTGGACATGCTGATTCGTTAGTTTATAACGGACACAATTGTAACATGACTACGACAGGCTAGGTTATGGACGCCTGAGTTCCTGTCTGAAATATCATCAATTATTGAAAGCTTTTCGGCAAAGGTCTGCAGATTTTCATCCAAATATTTAAGGCACAATTACACAATCAGAGAGTAAACTGTCTTGGAAAGTTCTTTACTTAATGCTGGTTTTTTTCTGAAATCTCCTACAGGCCAATTCAGATGTTTTTTCAAATTGTGATGTGATAGGAAAATGGCAGACAAATATTGTATGTATTCCAGCAAAACAGCACTAAATCATAAACATCCAAAAAAAAAGGGTCGGACTCCTTAATGGTAATAGAGTTTTTGTATGAGAAAGTCTTCGAAGTCACCCACCATAGGAATGTTAAGACTAGATATTTTGGGATACGCAGATTGCTCAAGGATAATTGGCGTCAAGCTTAGTGTACCGTCTAGTTGAGAACCGTGGGACCTGATTATTCAAGTTAGCAGGGGTTTGCCAGGCTTTATTCCCAATGGTTCCCTTCCCTCGTTTCTCGTCTGCTTCTTATAGCCACGAAAGCTGACACCCAGAAGCAATGGAGTTCATGAAAGTGTACTCTCTGTATGAAGAGGTGAGTTTATGTGGCTGTTCCTAGATTTTGTGGATTGTTTCTGGATTTTGTGGATTGTTTCTAGATTTCGTGGATTGTTTACGGACACAGATGTTTAAATCTTGATTCAGAGATAAGTTTCGCCAGTATATCATCTCCTGTAAAGCTACCTGAGACAAGATAGGTTTTAGGGTCTTCAACTAAAGCTTCATAAGATAAGGCTTAAGAAACTTCCAGGGCCTTTATAGCTTACGTACGGTTGAAGCCTGTGGATCAGAGCAAGATGGGGATTGTGTCTATAAAGGATATGTAATCTCTGAGAGAGTGGGTATTCTAGTGAACTGATGAGTTCAAAGTGTAAGTATAAAACAAGCATGCGTAGTCCAGACCAGAACCATCTAAACCCGGCACGCAGCAACAAGTACACTTAAGAACCCAGCACTGAGTACAGGGAGCGTGAAGTTGTCGTCGATTCCGGCCACGTTGATAGCCTCCGAGACCGATGCAGTGAAACCGGTAGCTAGCGCATACTGAAAGAGTGAAAGCTGGCTTGTTTGAGGAGTCCATGAGATTTCATTGGGCCCGTTCACGTGACTGTATGCTGGAACGAGGTAGCCGTAAAAAAGACAACACACAAACACGCCACTAACAAAGCTGGCTAAGGAACCCGCTAACGATTTTCCAGGAGCTATTTTGGGCGTGTACTTCCCGAAAGCTCTTCCCACCGTTGAGGCGGCGGTATCTGCCCAACTGAGAAGCAAGATACTCACGCCAGCGATATCCTTGGCGGCAAAGGAAAGCACAAGCGCCACGCCCGCCAAGTAGAAGACTATACCGTTGCACAGATTGCGTTCTTTCTCCCGCATAAAATGCTTTACATATGGCAATATGGCATTGTTGATAGTGGTGGAATTCAAGCGGAAATACTCGAAGACCGACGTCCCACAAAACATGGCCCAAATTGGACGTGCGATCTCGTACTGCAGAAATCCACAAGTATAGAGGTATATCGTGATAAGACCAATCGAAGAGTGGAAAAGCTTTCGAGGAATCTCGTGTTTGAGTAAGAAGGCCTCGATATTTTCTCGGTGCAACGCCACAGGGGCCAGAGATCCGGAAGTTTCATCCTTCAACGCAATACACGTGTCGTCAATGAGCGTCACAGTATTGTTTATTTTTTTTTCCAAGGCCCTGACCTCAGATCTATCTTGAATGGTGCCCGCCGAGACATTTTCTTCATCCGACGTTGCTGATATTTCAGTGTCATCTTCAGATTCATCCTCGGACTCTGTTTCCGAGGCAAAGTATGTTTGGTCGGAATCCTCGTCATCGAAACTGGCGTCTACAAGTTTCCGTCGAAGTAAAGAATCAGCCGTCAAATGCGGTTCAGGGACCGTGGATCCACCTGAAGAAGTCTTCACAGAAGCCATTTCTTCCTGGATAATTATAGGTCAGGATCTTCTTGTCAAGATAAAGCCGCCTCTAGATGATTTTCTTAGGCGCGCTTTTAAGATAGGCTTCTGAGTAAAGGCACTTTAAACTAGTAATGTTCATTTACTTGTATGGTTAGCTTTTGAAAACAACACCGCCGGCAGTTCCGTGCGCTGTCACGTGATCAAGTGGTCCAAGTGGGTGCATAGTTCTGAATGTCAATAATGCCAATAATGCCATTAATGCTAAGAATGGTTTTGGGTGGATTACGAGAATATGATGTTTTAGTCGTTATTTGCAATAGGTGTTTATTTTGGGAAAAAGTTGGAATTTGTGTGGTGGTATTTGAAGGTTAAACTTCTCATTAGCAAAACTAGGTGTGTGTGCTCGTTTTGGCTGCTTCCCTCGGTCGTGATATTTTTGGATGGGCAAAAATTACCTGGTAAATCACAGCGATTGTTTTGTCTTTTGTGATTTTTTATCTCACGGGATGTTTTCGGGACACTTTGAGGAAATGCTACGAGGCTTCACTTCTTCAAGTCGTTGCACTAAACGTGGAAGAGTCGTTCCGCGACAAAGGCTACCAAAACAATTTATTTTATTCAAAAAAAGGGGCACTAATAATAGTAGCTTTGCTTGGCAGTTATCGATCATCCTGATATCATGCAATACTGGTAGTCATTGAAGAGAGGATATAACATCCACATCAATCGAAAAACAGTTCTAAAGCTCGTCGGTCCTGGCCTTTGCGGTCCTGTCTCACGATTCTATAAGAGTTGGGCTGCAAAATTTGAATCCATAGTTAATTGGCTCTCCATATTTCTCGAATGGGCTTTTGGCCTCGAACTTCAACAAGATGTATCAAGTGCACATGAGGGAACTGAATAAGGGGGCCTCTTTTCCTTCCCTTCACTTTCACACTTGCTCAATTAGACTTCGAGATGGACGAAGATTACCAAGAAGCCATGTATATCCCACGATCGAGTGCATTTTCCCATCATTGGCGTAGTTTCACGCAACCCTGTCAGACTGGCCAGCTTTATAACGGTTGGACAAAGGCATAATTTGAGTGGGGTGAACTCGAAGGGTAAAGGGCGGGCTTTTTCTTGGACAGCTAAATGCCTCAATAGACTTTCCACTGGCTTCCGTTTGCTCATCGCCACAACAAGCATAAACCCATTCTCACGCATGCCCTGTAAATAACTCCTCAGCCGGCTTGCTGGATGCATATTTGCTGTGTGCTCAATCTGGCAACTATCCGAGGCCCGCTGTCTCATCTTGAAGTTTCAGCAAGCGGCCCGGATAGCAAGTGTTGGTAGCCCCCGAAATGATGCGTTCTGTCGTTAAGTTCTTGGATGGAAAAGTGTCTCGAGATTCGTCAATTATTCTTGAAGCGACATATAAATTCAATGAGAGACCGTCTCATTAACTGAGATTCTCCAAGCAATGGCGAGTACCGAATCGCGCTATCTCTTCCATTGTCACAAGGCTTCTCTGTGTTGGTTAGTGCTCCATACACAATGAACAATAAAAGGACAAGCAAATATTCTTTTTCAATTGAACACTTTCCTCAATGAGGACGCAGGTGATTCAGACTCAACATGGGCTTGAGCTAAATTGGCCCCTCTACGTAGGAAAATCCTTCTGGCAGAAAAGTTCAATCTAAATGTTAGTTTTAAAAGTGCAAAACACTCAAACATGAAATAAAACATGAGATTCGCTGGTGTTTTACCTAAGATCTCGAAACATAGCTGATTTTCCTGATGGCCCCATACACAATCAGTATCATTAGAGAGCTAAGAGGGAAACCAAACTGGAAGTGCCACCCCAAATATATCAGCTGAAGCAAAACACCCGTGCACCAACTAACGTCAGTGAAATCAGGTACCGGGCGAAAACGGCAAAAAAGGGGTCATATTTCATTTTTTTGGTGACAAATACGATCCTGAGTGTGTGGAGATATTGGAGCTAGGCTTTTATCTTTCACTTTCGAATGAATACCATGCTTTATTGCGACTCGTTTCGGTCTTGCTGAGACTGCAATTCAACGCGATCCGCCAGCAAACCGCTTCTATTCGCTGGCAATCTGGCAATCTGAAAACCTCATAATCTCAAAACCTCAAAACCTCAAAATCTCAAAATCTCAAAACCTCAAAATCTCAAAATCTCAATACCCCAAAACCCCAAAACCCCAAAACCCCAAAATCCCATGACCTCATAACCTCATAACCTCGAAACCTCGAAGCCAGTGTTGCGCGTTACGCGCGTTTTACGCCAAGATTACGATTTTCGAAATTTGGGGCCATCGTAATCACCACCATAATTCAAATTACGTTTTTGGGAGCCATCGTAATCACAATCGTAATCGAAAATCGTAACTTGTGGCGTAACTTTGTCGTAAACGTATCGTATATTGCTCGTAATCTGTTCAGAATCTTATTGTGGGCAATTTCTCCACATAGCAATCCTAAAATGTGTTGTTATGTAAGTTTATGTATTTTCTTACTTCAAAACTACAGTCAAACTCCAATAATTGGGAGGTTTTCCAAATGGGAATTCCCGCGATTTGGAAACGCCGCACGAGAAAAAAAAATAAAAAATGTTATATGCAGACTGCTTATAGTTAAGACCGAAAAAAATTGGGAAATTACCACTGTCTTAGAATTCCCAAATTTTTCGAAAAAATTTTCAAGATTGGGACAACGTTAAAATCTGCTTTTTCGGCTCCAAAAACTCGCTAAATTTGACTTTTAATTCGCTGGGTAGATAGATAACATTGTGGGTGACCTTCACGTTTTCAATGGTG
>JAKTYA010000323.1:0-11263 GCA_030561745.1 Metschnikowia gelsemii
GAGGAAATTGACGTAGACTGAAAACGAAGAGTTGCCAAGTTCTCCAATGTTTATGGTAATGCTAATGTACGGGCCAAAGGCTTCCCCACTTCTATACAATATTTGAGATTTATTTGACGTAATTTAAATATTTATTTTATTTTTTCTAAAATACAAATATCAAAATTTTTTATCTCAAAGTGAGATTTATCAGAAATAAGTCAAATAACTGGATTTTAACATCCCTGTTCCCGCACAGCTCTTACATGAGCATTTCACTGATGTTCATCCCACATGACTCTTGACAGAGTCACGTGTCTAACAAATCCCGTAAACGCGCGTACGCGTACAATGCCGCGTACGTACGGAGTAAAATTACGTGCGATGTACGCGTACGATTACGCCCGGGCCCAGCGTTAGGCTCCGCACGGTACGCCGTAAAGTTACGCGCACTATATACAGTAGCAACGAATATCTTTAGGGAGTCAAATTAGTATCACATTGAATAAGTAAAACCCCGATTCTTGCTTCTGGGTGAATAATCGTGTTTAGAGAAAGTGCACTTCTTGTCTTAAATGCTGGTATCACGCTACGTGTTTGTGTGCCT
This sequence comes from Metschnikowia gelsemii, assembly GCA_030561745.1. NCBI lineage: Eukaryota > Fungi > Ascomycota > Pichiomycetes > Serinales > Metschnikowiaceae > Metschnikowia > Metschnikowia gelsemii. Next base: position 587 of record JAKTYA010000323.1, read on the forward strand.
TAAATGCTGGTATCGCACTACGCGTTTGCGAGCCTTGATGTGGCTTGTTGCAACATGTAAAAGGGCTCTATGATGAAAGTGTTAGGTATCTGCTGTATTGAGAAGAGAGTCATTTCCGTCACTAGGGATAACGCCAGTCCAATGAATGTTATGATGAAAATGTTCAAGGATGCCTCGAGCAACAGTGTTGTTGAGTTTGATGGGGATATTTGGTGTGTAGGGCATGTATTGAACCTAGTGACCGATTGTATCTTAAACTATACTTTCTTCAAAAAGACCGCCACCCAAAAATTTATTGAAAACCGGCGGTCCTACGAGGGCACAACCGATATCTGGCGCATGCACATTTTACCGGATATGATGCGCTCAGTAATTGCCCAATTCCGATACAGTCAAATGGCGAAGAACATTTTCGAAAATCTAGTTAACGTCAAAAAGATCGCGGAAGGAAAACAGAAATTACCAGAAAACGTGGTGGAAGATAACGCCACCCGCTGGCTTTCTACACATCGACTGGCTGATCGCTTCGTTTACTCTCGCCCGGAAATCATGAAGGTTTTGCGGATTGTTCATCTGGAGTCATATAATGAAGCACACATGCCTGAAGATTATCCGATTACCGACGCAGCCTGGAAATATCTATATTCTTGATATTAAAGAGATGTTCAAAGCTCCTATCATCAAACTTCAAGGATCTCTTTATCCAACAATTTATGAAACTATTCCCACGGTCAATGAGCTTTTGGGAACTTTGGATATATTGTTGAGCAGCGAGTTTGTTACTGGAAATCTATTCATTGCTTGTGGTATAAGAGAAGCTAAAGCAAGCTCCTCCATTATTACCCGATATATGATGAGAGTATTGAACGTGTCAAACCACATTACATTGCCATGATTCTTGATCCACAATTCAAGCTACAGTTCTTCGGTGCAGCTGGATTCTCTGACGAAAAAATAGCTTCGATCAGAAAATACTTCGATAGCGTTTACTCCCGGTATCTGACGAATATTAGAAACGACCTTGATCGAACTCCTGTGTGTTCAACGCGGACGTCGTCTTTTGGATAGGGAAGATTTGGTGTTGCTAGACGGGGAAACCCGGTCGAATTTCCGAGATCGAGAGGTACTCAAAGGAACCTCTCGAGGCTGAGGACCAGGACCCTGTTGCATACCATAAAACTCGAAACAGTTCATTTTCTATAACTTCTCGCATCGCCAGAGATCATCTCGCTAAATCTGCTCTGTCTGTCCCAACGGAAGCTATTTTATCTCGATTGGGAGATACTATCCCAAAAAAGAGAAGTAGGCTTCTACCAACAACGATAAGGATGTTAGCCATTTTCAAATCCCGAGGAATCATTCAAAAGGAAGAAATTCCAGAGAACAATGTGAGCACTGAGAACGATAGTCCACCGGACGAAATCAGCGAAGAAAGAAAGAATACGGAATCAGAAAATGCTCTCATAATTGATGACATTGATGATGACATTGCTGAAAATGAAAGTGCAACTTCATAAGTCTTACCAGATTCTGAAGAGTAGGTTGATAAAACTCAAACTTTCTGCGCCATTTGTAAACTAGCTTCCCTTAGTTAAGTTAAATAGAAAGCTTTCTGCATTTAGCTATGGTTTTGACTACATCCCTAGAGATTTAAATGACTTTTTCCTCTCTTAGATGCAGCGTACCGTGGCGTACCGTACGCGTACGCATTACGCTTACTCTCCTGTGGTACGCGTAATTCCGTACGTACTCCTCGAATACGCGCGTTTGCTCAACACTGATGTTCGCAGTAATTAAGTTGTGTCAAAAACGGGGTGCGCGCTGAATGCTAGTGTTCAAAAGAAGAAAATAGACACATATATATATGTTTTTTACAAGGACAACTTTTAACGATAATATAAAAGCAAGCCTTAACAGGCATATCCTTCCTTTTTATCCTGATTTTCCATAACGTTCACGTTGCCATTCTGCCTGAATTTGTGACTGCAAATCACCCTAGCGCAATTCGCAACCGACTGCCGTCGAAGTTGATTATGCTATTATCTCCAGCGGGAACTGTTCAAGAGGATTCTCAAGAATATGGTCGGGTTTTCCTACTAACTGCCTCATAGCACGGGCATTCATTCTTTCTTTTTTGTGAGTCGGGAGTGAATTAGTCAAATTTTGCAACACCATAGCCGCTGCGTGATCGCTGCCAATACCAGGCTCATGGAAATCACAAATTGCCGGCTTGTTCGAAGCTCTAAGACTTCCGCGCACCATAATACTCGTTCTTTCTACTGCTCGTTGGAATCAAAATTGAAAACTAGGAGTACTGGGCTCCGTGTTCTCATCTGAAGCCAGGGGAGATGTTCGTGAAGGCGTTTGAGGATGGACTTGGGTGTCAAGCTTTGAAAAGACTCTATTGCGATCTAAAGACAATAAGCCAGCTGCTGCAAATTTGTTCTGAATTGTTTTGAATCGTTTTGGATCAATACGGATTGTTCTGGATTGATTCGGATTGTTTTGGATTGGAAACCCTCTATCTTGCATCATGATACAACTCGAGGAAGTTAGCCTTCAGGACACGCACTGTCGTTTCAGTCACTACTTCGTTCGCAGTTTTGTTCGCAACTCGCTTTTGATAATCCATCTTTAACAGCGCAGTAAGCCAATAATAAAAGACTGTAACAAATGCTATGAATGAGGAGGCATTTATATTGGGAATATACTGTTTTCAGTCAAGCGCGGTCAGATAGAAGGGTCAAATGGCTGGCATGTCCGTCAAGAACCAAAAGTAGTGACGCCCATTTTGTGTGAGTTGTGGTTTCTTCATTCATAATCCTAGAATCCTCAAGCTTTGCTCGCACATGATCATAGCGTCTAAAATAATCAATGTTGAGCTCTGTGTGTCTGTCCAAGATTTGGGTGATCCAATTTTTGCCCACTTTGGTCGCGACCCTCATTCCATGAAACGCCACAGACTTTCCCCACCCGACAAGCCATTCCTCCTCCACTTTTGGTCAGTTTTGTCATTGAAGCCCTCGTTTTGACGAGACTTTTCCTTCCCCCATACAGGTCGTGAAGACTTGACTGCGCCACATGATATCATCTCACAGCTTGGCCCAAAGAGTCAAAGTGTCCAGCGTTTCGTTTAAGTTTGGAAAGTCTCAACTTTTCATTCGTGACATGGGCAATGTTTGAAGAGGATGCCTTCAACTCTCCTGTCCGATACCCTGGTGTGTCCGCTCACCCCGTGCTACACCTTAATTCGGGTTCACTGTGTGAAAAATGGATTCGCATAATTTTTGCAATCTGTGACCTTATTCCTCGGACTACATTGGCTTTTTGTAACAGCACTGGGCTAAACATATTGGTACAGGAATGAAAGTTTCAGGTTCGTTTGAAAGTATTATGATGAAATGCATTGACTGTCTTATAACTCCAAAATACCCTCTTCTACTTACCTCAAGTGACTCAGCCCGTCTGGACAAGACCCTACCTTGAAACGAGATGACGCAAGAAGTTAAAGGCTCAGTCGCAGTGGTGCGAAATATTTAGCACGGATAAAACGTGTGCTGTTGTGTGAAATTCAAATTCGAACTGGACCAGTAAGAATTCACAACATTGTATGTTTCATAATATACAAGCGAAGAGCTCTTAATCATTGAATGACGCGCTCTATGTTGCAATACGCGCATATTGGAAAAAGACTCAAATTGTAACCCGGAAAATCTCGCCCCCTTTAGCGTCCACACAACTCTTGTTGATTTGAATCGCTCTTCAAGTACGATCCGTGGGAATATCTCCGGAGGTGTTGCTTTGAAACCTCATCTGGGCTTGAATTAGTGGCCCATCTTGGCGTGTATTGAAACTGAAGTAAACTTTCAAAGCCCGTATCAACAAAAAGGATTGGAATCGGTATTTAAAACTGAAATAAACTTTCAAAGCTCATTTCAGAAAAAAATTAATATTGGTACTTGAAACTGAAGTTTGAGCCAACAAATTCCATCGCGCGAAATGTTAAAAATGACAACACTGCCTGGATTCTATTGTTCAATTTCAGTTAAACTCTGTTACTTACACCGATGCCCCCACGCCCCACAATCAAAACCAAGCCTGCTGACAGACAAGAAAAAATAGTTGGGATTTGATCACAGGTATTCTCACTGAAATTAAGAAGGTTTCAAGCTCCGCACTTTACGCATACTCCTACACCACACCAACAGCAGAATTATAAACACCAAGTCATTCACATACATCAGGGCTCAATTTCATTGTCTCGTTTCTTTTGTAGCTTGAGCACCGAAACTCGGCAGTGTGGCAGTGCTTTGGAAAAGTATATGTCTGTCTTTCCGAGTAGTGAGAGTGAAAAGCTTGGTCTAAATAGTCGTGAGATTTCCTCTAACTTTTGAATTTTGCAGCTCCTCATCTTTCAAAACCGTCAGCAAACTTCAACAGCTAACAGACTTCTAAGAACAAAAATATGAAGCTCTTTCTCCCTGCTATTCTTGCCTTATTGGCAGAGTGTCTTGCTACCATAACCTTGAATTCTGCCGACACCTCATTAAAGCAATTTGAGCTCGAGCAGCCATATCCGAGAAAGCATACAAGGGACATTGGTGGTTCAAATGAGGACATCGTTATGGGAAATAGAAGCGGACCTGCAAGAATCGATGAACAGAAATTGGAAGGGTCGAAGATGCCCAAGGAAGGTGCTAAAATAGCAGAAACCTTGGATGATTTGTTGATGAACTTGGATTCGACACTCACGGTGGATTTCGAGAGATACTTCGCTCTCAAGACGCAGTTTAGCCAGATGACACAAGAGATTGTAGTTCAAGGTGTCCCACAAGAAAGTAGAGACAATATCGAGGATTTGAGGGGGAAAATCACCAAGAAGATTGCAGAGATCGACGCAATTGCAGCCAAGGTGTGCAGCGGCAAAAGTGTCCATATGCTGTACTGCAGCAAGACAGCGTCTGTACCTGCACTTGAGCCGGAGGACGTAGACTGGACTGCACCTGAGAGAAAACTTAGCTGGATCCAACCCTCCGACAATGAAAACAGAAATCGTCAGGTCGAGAAAATCTATAAGAAGAGACAAGACTTTGCCAAAAGTGTTGGAAGAAGGCTTGCAGAAGTGAGTGAGCTTTTGAAACAATGGCTGCCGGAACAACCCTTGGAGTATATGCAGTACGTGCCGGTGAAATACCAGTACAAGAATCTTCGTCGGAAAATCGAGCTGCTCGAAATCATACTTCAACCTGGAAGTAAAGCCAGGGAGTACTATGATGCCGCCACATCTATTGTGGAGAAAATCGAGGATAATACGAAGGCGAGGTGCATGAATGGCCTGGACACGCGCGACATTTGTTTGCGGTACGATGCCCCGAAGTTCAGAAAAGTCGCGGCCGATTTCACTACCGTGGTCAAGCAATATATAAACAGTATTGTCTATGAAGCACCAAGCGACGAGATCACAGCCAAGCTTGAAGTATTACTGGCAAGATGTTTGGAGCTCATTGAGATTTCGGATGGAAGTGCTGCCTCGTTGGATGATATCAGCCAAATGATTTATTCCGCAACCATTGCTTTCAGTAGGAAACATGAGTCAGGGTGAGCGCCAAATATTTTTACTTTTTTTTTTTTGGTGTTTTTTTGACTACGAAGCATCTATATGAGACTGACTTCTCGATGTTTATTTTCAGGTACGATTATGGAAGAATCTTAGTGAGACTGGCCGGCTTTAGGATATTGCTTTGCTAGGTTTGGCCTGCCAACACTTGATTTTTCACGCTCAACTTACTTCTTGACTCTTACGTGGGTCGTTTGTCATGGGCTACTTGCTAAGTACTTTAAATGCACACGAACCCCACAAGGGCGTCTTTGGAGAGCTCCTTAGAATTACCTCCTGGTATCAAGAACCACTTTCAGGTATTTGGAACCACCTCCAGATATATAGAATCACCTTCAGGTATCTGGAACCATCTTCAGCTCTCTAGAATGGAACCACCTTCAGGTATTCCAATCAGCTACAGCTAAACCTCGCTATAGTCCGCTTAATTTTGCACAATCCAATTCTGAAAATAAGCGAGGCTCCAGGGTATCTATCACTATTTTCAGCACCGCATGTACATTTAAAGTGGAAATTCCCTGGTTTAGCTCGCGCCTAAGGCTACGTTCAAGGAATGGCGTGTGATTAGAGCTAGTTTCTAACTAGTTGGAAAAGACACTGTCAATACTGGTTTTTAACTTTTGAGAATCGGTTTCTGACGCCATAGTCTTCAATTATTGGAAGTTCATGTTTCCTCGCTCATGGCTTCTTTGATGCTCTTTCGTGAATCTGATTATATTGTCTTTTGCAGAAATCCCTTCATCTTCCGCTTGGCGGCTTCGGAAAGCTGATTGATCTCGGGCTCTTTATCATTGGCGGCCTTATCATCTTTTGTATTTTCAGACATCTTACTTACGATATGAAAATGGTAATCTTAAAACGTCCTGGGATTGGAAGTCCCTTTTTATCTGTGGATCTAATTGGTCAATCGGCTAAAATCTACGATTACTTCATTCAAATCAGGATTCCTCACAAATGGGTAATTCCAGAGTGTGACAATTATGCAAAATTCTCAGATTTCGGAAAAGTCCTTTGGTTTTGGTTTATTCTGAACCTCACTACTTTCAAAGAGCACGCCTTCTTCTGAAGATACCAAACTTCCTTCATTATTCAGACAATCTTTATGCCTCAGTAAGCCCACGCTGTCTCGAAGTTGAAACCCCACGCGAGGTGAAAGAACTAGCCATGACACCCGTATCTTTCCAATCTTCAGTAATACACTCCTCGAAACCTTCTTTCCCTGCAAAACTACTCAAGTCAATAACTCGAACCAATTTGGTCTTATATTCAACCTCCGCCTCGCAGCAATCAGGTCCATGGGCCAGCACTGTCGTCCTCCCCCCCCCCCCCCCCTGCTGCTTTCACAGCTGATTGGAAACTGCCTTAGTCTAAATGCTGGATCATGGGGAGTTCGGAATGCGTCGCACGATTACTACAGCCAGATTCACGAGTGGAATAGTGTTTGCTGTCGCTCATCATGCTTTGTTTCATTTCGATGGTTTCTATTGCAAATATGTATAACCCGAAATAATTTTGCACCCATTTACACCGAGCCCGAGAGAGTCGTACACGAAGGTAAACAAAGAACTCAGGCCAACAAACCCAAGATTCGACAGGGCACAAACTTGGAATGATCGCAATAGCCTTGCTTCAGAAGTATCCACACGGGTCAACACCCCATTAATTCTTGCTCTTTCGTGCAAATCATGGTACCCACGTTACTGGGAGGATTTTTTTCGGAGACAATGCGAGGTTCGGGTTCGAGAATTCCTCGAGATCAGTCAACGAGGTTTCTCTTTTTCTTAAAAATTATCAAAACCTTTGCGAGGCCCGGAATTTTCACGAAGATCGAGGTGACGAGGATCAACTGTAAAAGTTTATCAGCTTGAACTTCGAAAGGCACTGAAATATTCCATGCGATCTTGATGCAGTTATCGGGGGATGCAGTTATCGGGGGATGCAGCTATCGGGGGATGCAGCTATCGGGGGATGCACTTATCGGGGTATTTCAGCACTGAATGTTCACTCGTTTTTCTTGGCACCAACAACCAGAGTACCTAAAGTAAAGGTATATATTGACCCACGACCATAATCTTAGTCGATTGATCAAAGAAAATTTTAGATTTTGGCAAATTTAGATGCTTTTCGCTCGGTACCTAATTTCCCTGGCCCAAGCTGGTGTACGGGTGTGAGGCCCCAGCTTGAACTTGGAAAGGCACTGAAATATTCCATGCGATCTTGATGCAGCTATCGGGGGATGCACTTATCGGGGTATTTCAGCACTGAATGTTCACTCGTTTTTCTTGGCACCAACAACCAGAGTACCTAAAGTAAAGGTATATATTGACCCACGACCATAATCTTAGTCGATTGATCAAAGAAAATTTTAGATTTTGGCAAATTTAGATGCTTTTCGCCCGGTACCTAATTTCCCTGGCCCAAGCTGGTGTACGGGTGTGAGGCCCCAGCTTGAACTTGGAAAGGCACTGAAATATTCCATGCGATCTTGATGCAGTTATCGGGGGATGCAGTTATCGGGGTATTTCAGCACTGAATGTTCACTCGCTTTTCTTGGCACCAACAACCAGAGTACTTGAAGCAAAGGTATGTATTGACCCACGACCATCATCTCAGTCGATTGATCCAAGAAGTTTCCAAAATCTGGCAAATTCAGATGCTTTTCGCCCGGTACCTGATTTCCCTGGCCTAAGCTGGTGTACGGGTGTGAGGTCCCATCTCAAACAGTTTCAAAGCTTTCAAGTCCAAGCATCAGTTCTAATGAACATATGGCTGTGGAACCTTTCCGTACGTACTGCTTCCTGAGAATGGACTGGTCCAATCTTGGACCGGACCGGACTTATCTAATTAAGACTGCGCCGTTCGCACCACAATAGGTTACCTCCCTCGCTTGGCTCGTGCTTACAGTTACAATAATCGAATGGCCTGTATTCGGAGCTAAGTTAAATGTAGTTGAATGAGAATCTGTCAGCATTTGTCTGTGCCTACTTTGTACGGATCTCTGTTACTGTGTACGGATCTCTGTCGCCAGATTACTAAATGTCGAAAGTTTCTAGGTACATTTATCTCCTTTCATGGTTTGTTTGATGCCCTTAGATGGACCATAGAACCTTGTCTACAGCAAATATTACCGTTTGTCTATCTGAACGTCTTCAAAGAGTGGATTGATGACGAGTTGATTCTCTTTGGCACTTGATGAGCTTCGGTTCTTCCAGGTATTTTATCCCTAATGTGAAAATGATAATCTTGAACCTTCTAAGGATCTTTGCCACCCTTTTTATCTACAGCATGATTCGTCGATTGGCTCACATCTGTAACTACTTCCTCCGGATCAGAACTTCTCTCATATAAGTGATTCCAGATCGTGAAGATGATGTAAAATCTTCATAATATTTTGCAATTGGCTTCTTCTGAGACTCATTTTCTTCTGACAGCTCGCCTGTTTACGAAGATACCAAGCGTTCTTATCCATTCAGACACTCTTGCAGACTTGCAAACAATGCAGACTTGCAAACAATAAAGCAGGCTCTAGAGTGATATCATACTCAGGAAACGAGGAGAATGACTTTGCCATGAAACCGTGTGTTCCTAACCTTTGGTGATGAGCTCTTTGAAGACTTTTTCCCCACAAGTATACTCAAAAAAGCAATTGCAACCAACTCAGTTTTGAATCCAACTTTCGCCTTGCAGTGATCAGGTCCACGGGCCAGCACTTTCGTCCTCCTCCCCCTCCAGCTGCTGCTGTCATATCTGATTGAAATTGCCTTGGTCTAAAGATTGCATATCATGGGGAGTTCAGAATGTGCGACATAATGTTTAAAGCCCAATTCACGAGTGGAAAGTCCATAGGCGTTTCATTCTTTTTTGAAAAGCACGAGATGTTCTAGTCAATGACCAGGCTAATATTTGATAAATCTTTCTTATCTTTGGTGGTTTCCATAGCCAAAAAGATGCGGGATTGTTTTGCACCCATTAACACTCAGCCCGAGAAGATCGCATACGGAGATACGCTAAGAACACCAGGCTAACGAATCTAAGATGCAACGGGGTGAAAATTTAGAAGTGCTGAGACAATCTTGCTTCAAAGGTACACACATGGGTCAGCATTCCAGTGAGTTTCTGTGGTGTTTTGCAATTCATGGCACCTTGGTACTACCCAAGGATGATTGACCATCAATTGATCGGAAGAGTGAATTGTGAAGAAAATACCAACTCACTATTGTCTTGGTATTATGCATGAATTAACGATCATTGATTGATCTGATAAAGTGGATTGAATTCCTTGGAATTGAGCTCATTGATCCGCTTCCTTGGAAGCCTGGTTCTCGAGCATTGGAACTACGGACGCCTTTGACATACCTTCCCTGACTGTGTTCAATAGCTAGTCATCGAGGCAATTTGCCTAGAGAAGAACCGTACAGATTATGGGGACTAGAGGATTGTTTATGGCAGCCAATCGAAGAAGGTTTGATAGCACTAATATCATACCGGAACCACTCTGTTCCAATTTCCTCGCATTGAGAAGAATACCCGTGTGAAAATGAGGACTCTTTCAGGAGTCTTTCTAGTGTGGAGGCAGAATAACTTATGAGTTGACATCTGTATCAATGGCCAACCTCGGTGATTCTTCAGCGTGTGCATACTATAGATCCATGTCTGGTATTGATCACTTCCAGGGGTTTCCCAGCATGTTGGAATAACATGCATATTCCCGTTACAAGGAGGATCTTCAGAGGCTCGATATCTGCATATGAAAATATTCTTTTACATGCAAAGGTCCTTAAACTTTGTGAAGTTCGGGAAGTTTAGTGAAAGTCAAGGTGAAGTTACATCTATTAAATGCGCGGGAACACCTCCAAAAGAGATCGCATGGAGGCGTCATCAGTAAGTCTTGGATTGTGCGTCCAGGCGACTTTGAAGTCGACAAGAAAGGGTTGAATTTGGGATTTGGAGCCAGTGCTTTTAAGGGACATTAATAGTATAAGGCCAGTGTTTGAGACAACTCAAAGTCGGGATACTTGTTCGATTTAACTAGAGATCCTACAAGACTTTTCAAATTCGGG
>JAKTYA010000324.1:0-11256 GCA_030561745.1 Metschnikowia gelsemii
TTGTATAAAGCAGATGTCATAGTTGGCTGCTAAACAAGCCACTATAGACAAATGCTTCGTACGCTGAATATTGAAAGATCCAACCAAAAGTGAATTCCCTTGGCCTTTATTCAAATACTGCGTTGACATCAGAAGACTGACGTCTAAAGTATTTATGACTCTACTCACTGCATTGAGTCGAGTCTTGAACTATTCTCGGCGCCGCTCACCTCCTTATCAGGAGGCCCGGATTCCGCAGAATTGCTTTCATGGAGTGACAGAGTATGTCCTTCTTTATGCAGAGATGAAACAGACGAGCTGTTTTCAATGTCTACATGTTTCAGTGCCTGAGCCGTGACAGATGCGAGTGGCGATTCATGACTCGCCCCCGAGCTCAGAGTGGTAGTTTTAGGTGCCAGAGAAGGTGATTCGCATCGAACCTCCCCTCTTTTATCTGGCGGGACCGGGAGTTTCTCGCCAGCATTGACTACCAGCGATCGCCCTCCTCCAACTACCTTAGCAGCTGCTAATGAACCCACTAAGGGTTTTCCTTGCAAGCCCAAAAGCCTGGACTTTGGTTGTGGTGACTGGACTCTTTTTTCAGATGGAGTGATCACAGTTGTCGAGGGGGACTGCCCCTTTTGAGAAGTTCTTTGATTGTCGTCCTTATTGTTACGACTTAAGGTAGAAGACCACGATTTGTGAGTCCTTTCTGGAGATTCAGAGCCTGATTTGGTTGGAGAGTGATCGTTCTTTCCCTTGAGCGCTTTTTGATATTTTCTGTGTTTAGAGACTTTCTTCCATCCCCCAGCATCCTTCCCTAAGAACTGCGAGTTGAAGAGCTTTTTCTGGTTCTGTCCACGCCACAAGATTTTCCCATTCGTGTTGCGAAATCAGAATATACTTCCTCTTACACTCGTACCATTTCTTCAATGCGCGAAAGACCTCCTTCTTTTGCTGTTCTTTTGTAAGTTTAGCAAACTCATCTCTTTGTTTGAGATCCAGCTTGAGCATGACCATTTCTTCCAAGATTTCCTTCATCTTTTTTTTGGTGAGTTTGGCTTCTTTCTTCGACAACTTAGCCAGTGCATAAGCGATCATATCAGGGTTAGTGAACGCACGAGAGCTTTCTTCTTCCTTGGCATCCCTTTCTCCCAGTAAGACTAAGTTCACTATGTCTTGAAAAAGTCCACGTTTTTCGAGTTTGGGGATTGTGTCCGTGACCTTGGCTTCTACTGAAGCGGCGTAGGAAAGTGTTACAAAAACACATAATGCGTGAAAAGTATTGATCTTCATTTTCTAAAATAGCACCGAGATGTAGAGCTTTTCTTATAGTTCTCGGGAAACTTGTGTGGACAAATTAGATGCAAATGAAGAAAATGAGGATACAAGCTATATTATAAATAGAAAAAATCCAACGGTGGGTGTTTCGTGGCAGAAACGGCCAAGGTATATGGAGTTGAGTCATTGTTTAGGCAAATCGAAACCAGGATCGACAAAGGTCTATCACTCGGCATCCCTAGGATTATGGCAAAAGTTCAGCGTTGCATGCGACGAAGTCGTGCAGAAGTAAGCTGTACAGAAACTTTATCGAGAATTCAGTATAAACGCCAGAAATCTGGGTCTTTTTAATTTTAAAGAATATCTTAAATGCTACCTTTCTGTGTGAGTGGTTTTTTCGACCGATTGAGGCATTGTCTGCTCCAGAGATTGCTTTCCAATCTGATAAAATCTGTCCCGTTAAGGCAGGCCGAGATAGCGAGAACAATGGAGAGACTTTCAGCATGATGAGTTGCTTACTATTTCGGAAATATCGCTCATTGACGAATTCCTTTATTCCCCCCCCCCTTTCTTCGTTAATGTTGATGCTAGCTTTAAGTATAGGTTACTTCAAGAACTCTGTTGCTTAAAGGATTCTACTTTTCTAAATAAAATACCCGTTCAAATCGTGTACAATACATTGAAATAACAATCTCTTGTTAACTAAGGTACTCATCTCAAACCAAATCATCTGTTTTCTCCAAAAAGGCAAGCTCCATTGGAGCATGCCTTTATTTAGTGATCAGGGAGTTCAAGACAATGTATTTAAATATGCACCAGGTTCGGGTAAACCAAACAATGGATAGCTGAAATTTCAAAGACTTAGTCATCCCGTTTTTTGGGCTCACTGATTAAGCCACCTAAAATTAAAATTCTTTATTATATTGCAATATTCGCTTCAAGGAGCAAATTTGGGGGATGGAGCACTTCGCCTTCCTACGCCTCGAAGTGCCTGGAGAATTTGAGCCTACGGCCAGTTTTTACCCTTTGAATGCCACGAATATTCATATTTGAAAATCCCTATCTAAAGAAAAATCGCCATTAAGGTATTCATCCTTTTATGCTGAAGAGAAAACCCTGAAGCTAAACACAATCGAAAGCAATAGTTGATATCTAGTCGTAACAAACAACTTTGAGTAAATTAGAACAGATGCAACGAATGCCTAGAAACTAGTCTCAGCTTATCTACTTTGGAATCTGTCGAAATTGTAACAATTGAAGATGTAACGTTTTTCGGCATGATGATGGTTGTATTAATTAATCAACAACTGTCTCTGGAGACAAGGTATAGTATGTAAATTGAAATGGATATTTGCCATGAATATTTGCTATGTACACTCACTGAACGGTTTAAAGGAATTCCTGGGTCTTTCTCCTGAACGCGTTACAGTCCCTCAACCATTGCTTATACTTTTCCAAGGAGTAGATTCTTTCGCCATAGTAATCTGGAACGGGATTACTGAAAGACTGAGACGATGGGTCGACTCGGTTTCTCTGGATTCTTTGCAAGAAAATCTGATCTTTCACCATGAATTCAGGCAAGATCTTGGAGTTTTTCATGTTAAATATGCGGACTCCAATCGAGGGGCCTACAAGGTATCCGGCCATACCGCCAATTATCACAATACCACCCATGACCATAAACGGATCAATCCCCCAAATAGGCTTTTCGACATCAATTTCGACATTTCCTAAGTAGGTTAATGTGGCAAACGCACCAGCCAAACTCGTCATTGAAGAAGCAACGACATTAATCCGCTTGCTCTCTTTTCTCAACTTAAAGAAGTCGACCCAGTTCATTCCTTTCCCGTGAGCGGCAGCATTTGAGTTGAAGCGTTGAAAAGATTTGGAGGTCTGTTTCAGAAGGAGTCTTCCGTGAATTCCAAGACTTCTCAACATTGTGTGGTGGGAATACAAATGTAGTTCGTTCTGGTATAAAAATTGAAAGCTTAGAACAATCGCTGCAGCAGGGTTGTGGGGCACGTGATCGCCTCGAAGGAACTCACTTAAGAAGCCATTGCACTTGAAAGATTTTACGCTTCATGGTTCAGAAATTAGCTCCCTTCGTTTTATAGCAGTCTGAATTTTAGACTCCGCTTAAAGCTGGCTTTATTTATATATTTTGTAGATCTTTTGGTATACATTTTACGTCCCCTCAATCCTGAGAAAGTTCGCTAGAGCTGACAGCTTGTGATAGACAAGTCCTTAACGATGCAAAATTGGGTCTAAATAAGGAGGCAATAGGAATGTCTCTGAGGCCTGAAAAAAGCAAAATACAATCTTTAAATACTAACAGACAAAAGTTTGACTGACCTATTCTTAAAAGACCGAACATAAGCCATTCGAAAAGATTTAATGCCAAATAAATAAACGTCATTAGAGGAACACCTAACTAAAAGAAGACTCCATGGTCACGCGGCTGTATACCAGACGTGTCTCGTCAGCAGCCTTTGAACGAATAGTGATTTAACTAATTATTTTCAAGGACTTGCTTTTCTCACGCCCCTACTACGAGATATTAGCTCAGATTTCTTCTCATCATGACATCCACATTGATCAGGTCCATATTTATCACCAACGGATTGTCTTTTCTTCTCTCCTATAACCACGTGTCTTGATTGGATAATGTCGCATCGGAGCGGATCAACTCAATGCACGCGAAAAATGTCGCACTTACCTCAGGAGTACGCGGTAGTGAGTCACTCGAAGCAAGTTCCAACTTACAGGTGAATTCGAACCCTTTCTCCCAGAAGCATTTCAATTATCAAAATAAGCCGTCTTTTCGGCCTCTCTAAACTTCTAACTTACCATTAAAAAAAACAGCGTAAGACTATGGTTCCTGTATAGTATCCGGCTGGCCGTTCGCGATTTCCTCGACCTCCAGACCCGGAGAAAAAATAGAAAAACACAACACCCACCACCAAACAAACGTTGATTCTGCTTGTTAAGTCAGATTAAAAAGAGGAAGGAGGGAAAAAAACAACCCACGAAAACGCAAAACACCGCAACATCAACTAAAAAGTAAACACCAATCTTTTTTTTTCTCGCGTCCACATCACCGCGTCAGAAAATTTCCACCACCTCCTCGAATCCGGGTCGAATATTTCTTCTTCTACGGTACTCCAAACCAGGTATACGGCGGGAAACAAACGCACTGGAAATCTCACAGATTTCGAGCCACATTTCAACTGGCTTCGTTTCTAGTTTCTCCGAACCCCCGATTTGCTAAGAAACAAGGTTTTTAAAAAGATACTTAGTCTATTATTTTAGCTCCTTTTCTCTCTCAGCATCGGGTACGACTTGCCAGAGAAAAGAAATACGTTAAGACGCGGACTCAAAGTATCACGCAACCCCGCTTCAAAATTTCCCCAGTGTTTATTGCACAGTTACATAAACAGATTGGAAATTAGCCGCTGAACACAGCCCCTTGTTCACCCCTTGCATCCATCCTATCTATCTCTCGATAATGAATGGCGTGGCAAGCTTCGCCGACTCTAATGGGTTCCCTAGCCCGGCGGCTCCTCCGAATGGAAACGGAAACAGCAACGGCAGTGCTGACTCTATTGGTTCGATTGCTGTTGTTTCCGAAACCCCGGTGCCTACTTTGAAAAGAGAACTTGACGAGATCATTTTACGGTACCAGGACTTACTCCGTCTCCTGAAAGATGCCAGGGAAAACCACGAGTCATACGTGAAACTTCAGGACCAAGCACACGCTCCTGGGCAATTTGACTCTACGTCTCAGTTACCGCCAGTTAAGTTTGTGGACACATATGCGCCAGAAAAACAGGCGTTGGAATCCGTATTGGCCAAAGCCAGCGCCAAATATGAAGAATTTATCGAGGAGGAAGATGCGCTTTACGATGAGATTCTCGGGTCATTGAATGAAAATGGAGCCAAGGTCGAATTGGACGTCAAGCTTTTCGAAAAACAAATCGCTGGATTGCAATTATTGTCACGCGACATCGATTTGCCTGAGTCTTTGCAGATGGACTATGATCACATTTATTCCAAGACTCACGATGTGGCATCTGGATCTTCGTATAACGAGATTGTCGATCGTATTGTAACACAGTTTTTCCCCTCGAAGCTGCCGGTAGACTTCATTGCAAGAGCGAAATCTGTTGGTGTTGACTCTCCAAAGTCATCAACTTCCTCGGACCCATTATCTGCACCCTTGGGTAACTACTATACTGAGCAGATCATTGCAGGTAAAATCACCGCGAGAATCCAGGAATTGGAAACCGTACCTGCTAACCAAGGTACATTCGACTTTGTGAACAACACCGACTCCGCTAATGATCACAAGATCAACGCTCTAATAGAATTGAAGTCTCTTCAGATGCTCGCCTTTCAGAAACACTTGAAGAACAACTTCATTAGAAAAGTGGCACTCTCTGCGCAATACGAGCTGAGTGAATTGAGCAACAACGCTTTATCCTTGCAGGGCAGACGTGGTTTGTACATCAGAGAAAAAATCGATCAGCCAAATCCGCACCTTCTAGCACAGCAGTTGGAAGATAAGTTCAAATTGGAGGCCGAAGCCCGGAAACACAGATTGCACGTGAAGAAGATTGAACACATTTTGGAAAACTCGAAACAAGTTCTGGAAGCAAGACTTGCGCGCCTCAATAAGCGGATAGCTTTGACAAAATTCGTGAACAACTTCCATGTGAACACAGAGAAGGAGGAGTCGAAAAAATTAGAAAAGACTGCGAAACAACGTTTGCAGGCGTTGAAAGCAAATGACGAGGAGGCTTATATTAAGTTATTGGACCAAACTAAAGACCATAGAATCACGCATTTGTTAAAGCAAACCAACAGTTTCCTCGACTCGTTGTCGAAGGCTGTCAGAGTCCAGCAAGCGGAACAAGATGAATTTCCTATAGATGAGCCAGAAGATACTACTGATGAGCTTAGGGAAAAAATTGATTATTACCAGGTCGCCCATAGAATCAGGGAAGAAATTCACGAACAACCTTCGATCTTGGTTGGTGGTAAATTGAAGGAGTATCAGATCAAGGGTTTACAGTGGATGGTCTCCTTGTATAACAATAAGTTAAATGGTATCTTGGCAGATGAGATGGGTTTGGGCAAGACAATTCAGTCCATATCATTGGTAACCCATTTGATTGAGCATAAAGGAGAGGATAAGTTTTTGATCATTGTTCCTTTGTCCACAATCACTAATTGGACCATCGAGTTTGAAAAATGGGCCCCTTCGGTCAAGTTGATTGTTTACAAGGGATCGCCTCAGCAACGTAAAGACTTGCAGTATGAAGTCAGAACAGGAAGCTTCCAAGTTCTTTTGACCACTTACGAATATGTGATCAGGGAGAGACCATTGTTGGCCAGATTTAACTATTCCCATATGATCATCGATGAGGGACATCGTATGAAGAATGCAAACTCGAAGTTGTCGATCACCTTGAAGCAATATTATAGAACAAAAAACAGGTTGATTTTGACCGGTACACCATTGCAAAACAACTTACCTGAATTGTGGGCTTTGTTGAACTTTGTGCTTCCGAAAATTTTCAATTCGGTAAAATCTTTCGATGAATGGTTTAATACGCCTTTCGCAAATACTGGATCCCAGGAAAAGATTGAGTTGACTGAAGAGGAAAGTTTGTTGGTCATTCGAAGATTACATAAAGTCTTAAGACCATTCTTGTTGAGAAGATTGAAAAAGGATGTCGAAAAAGATTTGCCCGACAAAGTTGAAAAGGTGTTGAAATGTAACTTATCCGGTTTACAGCACGTCATGTACCAGCAGATGATAAAGCACAATGCATTGTTCCTCGGTTCCCGAACCACGGGGACAAACAACAAGTCAGGTATCAAGGGATTGAATAACAAGATTATGCAGTTGAGAAAGATTTGTAATCATCCATTCGTTTTTGATGAAGTTGAAGATGTCATGAATGAATCCCGCTTGTCTAACGAATTCCTTTGGAGAACTTCGGGAAAATTCGAATTATTAGACAGAATCTTGCCCAAATTCAAAGCTACGGGTCACAGGGTGTTAATTTTTTTCCAGATGACATCCGTGATGAACATCTTCGAGGATTTCTTGAGACTCAGGGATATGAAATACATGAGATTAGATGGTTCCACCAAAGCCGAAGACAGACAAGATATGTTGAAGAGCTTTAACCATCCAGAATCCGAGTTCTTCTGCTTCTTATTATCGACCAGAGCAGGTGGTTTAGGATTAAACTTGCAAAGTGCGGATACTGTCATCATTTTCGATACTGATTGGAACCCTCATCAAGATTTGCAAGCTCAGGATAGAGCTCATAGAATCGGACAAAAAAATGAAGTGAGGATTTTGAGATTGATCACAAATGACTCTGTGGAAGAAGTTATCTTAGAAAGAGCTCACCAAAAATTGGATATCGACGGAAAAGTCATTCAAGCAGGTAAATTTGATAATAAGTCTACAGCAGAAGAACAAGAGGAGTTTTTGAAGAGATTGTTGGATGCCGAACAAGGAGACAAAGACAATGAAGAAAATGATGCATTGGACGACGATGAATTGAACGATATCTTGGCTCGTTCCGAAGAGGAAAAGAGATTCTTCACCGAAATGGACACCAAGAGAATAATAGAAGAGAAGGTACAAGCAAGGCAAGGAGGCTATGTGAATAGGTTGATCACCAAAGAAGAATTGCCCGAAATCTTTACTGAAGACATCTCGCACCATTTCGTAAAAGATACGAAGGAGTTGAGCAGAATGAGAGAGAAAAAGACAGTGAAATACGACGATGGCTTGACGGAAGAGCAATGGCTTATGGCCATGGATGATGACGATGATACCGTCGAGGACGCAATCCGCCGTAAAGAGGAGAAGAGGGCCAGAAGAAAGAGAAAGGGAGAGCCCGATAGTGTCGAACCAGAAGATTTGCAGCCGAAAAAGCGTGGAAGGCCACCTAAGAGTGCGAGCAGAGACAATGAAGATGATTTCGATGATGGTGATCTTGATGATGTTCCAAATGATCCTCTAATCGAAAAGGGTTTGCAAGTCTTAGACGGTATTATGGAGCTTGGGGCTGAAAGCGATGGCCATAGCGTTGCAGATGTTTTCATGAAGTTACCGTCGAGAAAGTTGTATGCGGATTACTTCCTCATCATCAAGAAGCCAGTTGCTCTCAATCAGATCCGCAAGCATCTCTTGAAGGAAAAATTCGAGACATTTGAAGACTTTTTGGACCAGATAAGATTGATGTGTTCCAACGCGAAGACTTACAATGAGGAAGGGTCGTGGATCTACGAAGATGCAACCACAATCGAGAACTTCTTGGATGCATTCACATGAAAAATCTGTGATAGTAGAAATGGTGGAGAATGGCATTTCAATCCTCATGGCGCTCTCAAAGTGAAACGAGCAGAAGATAAAAGTATGGAAGAAGGAATCTTCCTTAATGTAAAATATATACCGGAGAATTAAAACTTACATGTGAAATCAAAGAGTTATTGCATCCTTGCCAGTAAAATTTACGGAGAATTCTATAATATCCTCAATTAATACCTATTTTTCTGCTAAGAGGCTGAGGATTTGTTTCGGAAGAAAGTATAACCGTCCTGAAGTCCATCCATGAGGGCTTAGGTGAGGTTGTTGAACTATAATCGTCTGTCAGTAATATTTAAACCAGAGCTGGCCGTTCAATGCGGACATCAAAGCTTTCACTTACTTTTTATATACCCTTCAAATTTGTTATTCTTGAAGCCTCGTGAACTTACAGCACTTTCAACGAGTCTCGGCTGAACTTTACCAAGCCTTGATGTATTCCAGGCACTCGTAGCTTGAGTATTGAGGACTATAATCAATTTCTCTTTGAACCAGTCCCCAAGCGGCCTTTGACTTTCTACTGTTAGCATCCGTTTCTCTCATTATAAAGCGAAACTTCATGTAAGTAAAAGTTGTAACTTAATTAGCATTCATTCCTACTGAATAGATTCAATTGTATCTGGCCCATAAATTGTTGAACTATGTACTGTACTGTACTTCTCCAATGGAAGAAACCACCTTTACTGTACGCTATTAAATGCAGCTTCAGCCTACTTTGGGTAAAGAGTATTTTGTTCTGATTTCGTAGGCTTCTCATTCGGATAAAAAGAAGTATCAAGTGTAACCACGATTTTTTCAAAACTCGAACATTACAGCCGTTCCTTCATATTCGGTGAGTTCAATGGTGCAATTCTCGTTCTAATAGAGTACAGTTAAACCTCGTTATAATCCACCTCGGTGGTCGCGAAAGCCCCGAACCTCGCAAAGTTTTTGGAATTTTGTACAAAAAAAAATTTTTTTTGTATACGGATAGCGAGGGAACCTCGAACCTCGCGTAGTCTAAGAAAATCCTCCTTGTAACGAGGGTGTCATCAATCGCAAAAAAGACCAAGAACTCACTGGAACGCTGACCCGTGTGGATACTTCTGAAGCCAGACTATTTCGATAACTCCAAATTTGTACCCTGTCGCATCTTAGGTAAGTTGGCCTGGCGTTCTTAGCGCACCTTCGTGTGCGATCTTGTCGGGCTAGGTGTAAATGGGTGCAAAAATTCTCGCGTATTGTTTGCTACAGCAACCATCAACAAAACAAAAATCAATCAAATATGTTATTTAGAAATTGCCGCCAGTCTCAAATAGCTGAAACGTCGATGAACTCTATCACTCGAAAATGTGGCTGTAATTATTCTGCGACAAATTCTGATCTCATCATGAAAGCAGCCTTTCGCACAAGGTATTTTTCGATCCTTCAAATGCGGCAGCAGCAGCAGAAAATGGCTAATGTTCCTGATTCTGTGATTCAAAGGTTGAATTTAGAACCAGATTGTTTCGAGTTGTCTTTTTGAGTACTTCTGCGTGAGAAAAGTCTTCGAGAAGTGTATTCCCAAATTTAGTAAACACACGGGTTTCATGGCTGAACCATTCTCCTCAAGTGGTATTTCAATTTCTAAACAGCCTATATTGCCTGAGTATGATAGCACTAAAACTCTGCACTAATGTTTGCAAGTCTGCAAGATGGAAATTTTTGAATGACGAAGAACATTTGGTATCTCGGAAGAAGGCGAGCTCTTTGAAGACAATGAGTCTCGGACATAGCCAATAATCAAAAACATTTCACAAGTTTCTGGGGGTTCTGCATCATCTTCAAAATCTGGAATCACTATCCTGGGAGAAATGCTGATCTGAAGGGAGTATTTGTAGATCCTAGCCAATCGATTAATCAGATCCACCGAAAATAAGGGAATCCAAGATCCTATGACGTTTCAAGATTACCATTTTCACATGGAGGATAAGATGCCCGAAGTTACAGAGGGTCCTAAGAGTTTCAATTAGAAGCAATCCGAGATAAATCAACTTTTCGAAGGCGTCTAGATGGAGAAGAACTGATTCCTGCAATAGACAAGGTAATCCAGTTCATGAAAGAGCTTCATATAAGTCATGAAAGGAGTAAACCACACTGATAAACAGATCACCATTTGAAAAACTAATGATGCCAAAACCTCATTCACAAAAGCCACAATCCAGTATTGAAAAACATTTTCTTAACAAATTACAAATTAGCTCGGAATACAAGCCATTCCTTAAATGTAACTGTAAGCACTGACCAAACGAGGGAAAGAATGATTTAAATGTACATGCGGTATTGCATATACAGTCAAACTCCAATAATTGGGAGGTTTTCCAAATGGGAATTCCCGTGATTTGGAAACGCCGCACGAGAAAAAAAATAAAAGATGTTATATGCAGACTTCTTATAGTTAAGACCGAAAAAAATTGGGAAATTACCACTGTCTTAGAATTCCCAAATTTTTCAAAAAAATTTTCAAAATTGGGACAGCGTTAAAATCTGCTTTTTCGGCTCCAAGAACTCGCTAAATTTGACTTTTAATTCGCTGGGTAGATAGATAACATTGTGGGTGACCTTCACGTTTTCAATGGTGTGTGTCA
>JAKTYA010000325.1:0-10712 GCA_030561745.1 Metschnikowia gelsemii
TTTTTTTGCCTGATACATCTGATTAAAGGACTTACGAGTGACCAGTCACCCGTAATAAAACTATAAAACCTATAGAAAACCCGTAACCAGCTCCCAAATGACATGCCTAGTGTCTAACCGCGGCTCACTTCACGCTGAACTTCAGCAAAAGCAAACCATCTTGACATGCATTTGTTAGTGCTAATGAACCACCTTGTCATCGACCCATTGGATCTACCTCACCTAGTGCCTTCTTCCACTGACCTAGGTCGACATCCTCGCATGCCGAACTTCCTGCGCCTTGTTGGTGACATTACGCACCCGGCTCGAACAGAGGATCTTACTACACGTGATGCTCCTAAGATGGTAGCAGGACAGTGTCACTCGGAATATCCATGACACTTCAGTTACGGCCCTACCATGCAGGAAGCACAGTTTCCCGTCCGATCAACACTTGTTAAGCTGCATAGGGCGATACTGAATAGTGTAGTGGGAGACCATATGCGAAATTGTCTTGCTGTAATTTTTTCTTTTTTGTCGTAAACCACGATCTTGTGTTTCACTTTCCAGTTGGCGAATATATTGTTATTCTAGTCCGTAGCCGGTGAACGACTTTTATATTCAGAACGCTCAACAGGTGCGGCTGGACTAAGGAAAGCTACTGAAAGAGGAAATTATGATTTTCATTGTTCATCATTTTGTTCTGATGTGCTGGGGTTGGCTCTCTAAAGTATTATAGTATATGACTGCATTGGTCAAAGACAAAGAGATGCTAATGACAATCAAGTTCACAGAAGCTCGAACTTCAAAACTGCCATTATACCAAGCACCGCCTACGCAACTCTGTGCCCAAGGAAATCGCTTAGGTTCAATCTAAATTTTGATGACCTGAGGATTTCCAAACAGCTCTTGCTTTTCCGGTTAATACATAATAGGGGCTAAACGTGTGGTTTGTTACCTTGAGGGATCCTGGGCTTTCTGGGCTTTCTGGGCATTCTGGCAATTCTGGCAATTCTGAACATCCGGGTGCGGCAGGAAATCTTGGGTTATGAGCATTTTTAGTAAGTAATCGGGACTTTGAACTCTTTTATATCTCCGAAATCATCAAGGCCCATCCACAAATCTGCGTTGATGGAAACAGGTTGGATCTGGATCAGTTAATATCGCTGCCTGCAGCACGCTCCAGTGTTGAGAGAGATTCGCATGATGTTTAGCCATGAGTATATGCTTAGCAGGCGTGCCAAGATTTATCCACGGCGACATGTGCTTAGCAGGCGTGCCGAAATCTACCCAAGGCCACATACGCCTGATCAGGTAAGATGACTGTATCAATCAGAGTATCGAACGGAACGGCGTCGACGTCAGATTCATGGTCTGAGTCCCCTTTGCTATCATCATCATCGCTAGAGGAGGAATTAGCTGTCGCAATATCTTCTGAGGGAATAGCTGGCCTGCCTCGGTAGTTGAATCAACAGCAAGTGCTTTTGTTGACTTCCTGGTCTTACGCTTCAGAGTGTTAACAAAGACACCAGCAGTAGAACTTGTCTTAGTCATGATGTAAATAAAGCAGTGCTTGAGTCAAGTCTGTTAACTTGTTAGAATAGTTCGTTAAGGTGGGAATTCTCCTTACATGAAGATTCGCCCCTTTTAATATAATTGAGTGAGGGGAAAGTACCCAGAGCGCCCAACAACAATAAACATAAAGTTGGGTGCAACTCAAAGAGGAAATATAAATGAGTCTCAAGATCCAGCACTTATTATGGTGGTAGTGGTGAGCCGGTGCAACCTCTAGTTCCTCAAGTAGACTTTTGTATGGACGATATTTTCTGAGCTCAGGCAAATTTCCCTTTAAAGTTCTTGTGAGTATCTCATGCTTCTGGTACGAGGCAATGTTGTGTTTAACTTTTCGGTACATTTGATAGTTTGAATCTAACAGTTGTTGTTCTTCAAAGTTCTTTGAATCAATGATTGCTGGTGATATCTGCGTGCATTGACCCCAGATCCTCTGATTTCAGTTACCCTCCAGATCCTCCAGATCCTCTGATTTTCTGGTTTTCCAGATACTCCAGATCCTCTGATTTCAGTTACCCTCCAGATCCTCCAGATCCTCTGATTTTCTGGTTTTCCAGATACTCCAGATCCTCTAATTCCTGGTACTCCAGAAACTCCAGATCCTCTGATTCCACGTGCTCCAGGTACTCCAATTCCTGGCTCTTCTGCACAATTCTGCAATTCCTGTTTCAGGCCAATATCAAGCTGGCTTATTCTGAAATTCGGGCAATTTCCCATGCTTGACATCGAGAAATTGTTCACTGAAAATTAGAAGGCCCTGTCATTATTTGCGCAGTAATAACCATTCCATTAGGACTAGCTGCACGGTAAATGCCTTTTTGCTAATTTTCCGTTTGCCTCTTTGCTAACTTGTCGTTGCAGTGTGAACTTTGTCAAACTTATAGCACTCTATTACAACCTCACAGTTTTCATTCGTGGCAAGATTGTGCTCTATTGCTCTTATAGAGTAAGACACGGCTTTCTTCTTAAAAGAGATTTCATCACACGGCGTCGATAAGCTCCTCTCTTAAGTCATTCAATTTCTTCCGACTCGACAAATTATGAGACTCGAAGTCCAACGTCCTGACGGTACGAGGACCTCGATAATCTACCGGAGCTTATAGCCCAAGAGATTAACAGGAACTCACGATTCTTCTGCCGAATTTATGAGAAACAATTCTGAAATCTAGTCGGAGCTTTACACCTGACTGAAATCTTGACACTTCCACCGATACACCGTGCGCATGGGATCAGCACATTTTTGTTCCCAAAGATCTACTTCCGTGATTTGCCCAATCCAATGAGCTCGAGTGATATCAACGACTTCCAAAAACGCCTTAAAGCGTTTCTCCCACGAGTGAACAACTCTACCATATTATACGAACCGAACTGGGCGGGGAGGATGCCTTGATGTCCATCTTCAATTACAAAGAGAACGAGCACGTTTTGTCCGGGAAGCTATCTTTGACACTTGGATGAACCACAGGAAGGCAAAGAATATTTTGTTGATGAGTCAGAATATCGCTCCATTATAGGGAAGCTACTCTATGCCGCTAATACTGTGAGATTTGATATTGGGTTTATCGTACTGAAACTCTCAAGATATCTTATCGCTCCAAGATATAATCACATGGAAGCTGCATTAAGAGTTCTTAGGTATCTAAAGGGTACGCGAGATGTGGGCATTGTCTTTGAGCACGGATGTAAATCTGATCTCGTTGCTTATTCTGATGCTGGATTCACATCTACGTATGAGCCAGACAGCAAATCCAGAACAGGCTCCATCATTACGTATGGCGGTTCCCCAATAAGTTGGAAGTCTAAACTTCAGCAAATGGTTGCTAGATCTACGGTGAATGCTGAATTAGTAGCATTGTGTTATACGGCAACTGAGTCGATTTGGTTAGTTAATCTTCTTAGAGAATTAGGCCTACCACACGGGTGTCATATGTTATGCGATAATCAAGGTGCTATTAAGACAGTTCAAAACCCTACTTTGTTAGAAGGTACGAAACATGTCCGTGATAGAGCTCACTTTGTGAAGCAATACAGAGAGTATGGATGGTACGACTTATCCTATGTTAACACTAAGGAGAACGTTGCTGACATTCTTACGAAGGCACTTCCAAAACCGGGATTTAGATATTTGCGACTGAAAGGGAACTTGAAGGATTAAGAATTAGAGATTGAACTTCAAGAGGGAGTGTCACGTGATATTAGGCCTTGCTGTATATTCACTTATAGTTAGCCAATCACGAGTGCCCGTCTTATGTTCGACGTAGAAGTCTATGTGAAGTCCCATCTCTCATTATTATTTATATCGTCCTAGCCGCACATATTATATTGTGCGCCTAGTACTAGTAATTCCTACCATCATTGATAACTCTATTATTCACTGACTATTCTTAATCATGCCTGGCTCTCCATCTTCTGGAGAGAATACCTCTGGTTCCCCTGAACCGGTATCTGTGATTAGCTCTGTGGAACCTTTCCGTCAGTTCAGCTTCCGTGAGAAGTTATGGACAAGCTTAGCCTTGGACCGTACATTTCTGTTTAAGCCTGCGCTGTTCGCACCACAACAGGTCAACTGGCACTACAGATTATGTCGATGCAGGATTCAGTTCATGATGACGCGTTCACACTGGAATGCTGAGGCGATGTGGATTATAACGAGGATTAACTGTACAAGTATATCAGCGTAAACCTCGAAAGGCACTTAAATATTCCATGCGATCTTGATGCACTTAGCGGGGTATGCAATTATCGGGGTATGCAATTATCGGGGTATGCAATTATCGGGGTATTTTAGCACTTAATGGTCACTCTCGTTACTTGGCATAAATGCCCAGAGTACTTGAAATGAAGGTATAGCGTGACCTGTGACCATAATCTTAGATGACTGATCCAAGAATATTCTGATATCTATCAGATTTAAATGGTTTTCGCCCGGTACCTGATTTTCCTGGCCTAAGCTGGTGTACGGGTGTGAATCCCCAGCCCAATTAGTTTCGAAGCAATTAGATTACCTCCTCGTTTGGCTCGTGCTTATTGTTACATCAATGGAGTGGCTTGTGTTCGGAGTTAAAATTAGCTGAAAAAAAAGCTGTCAGTATTTGTCTGTGACCTCTTTGAATGGATTTCTGACGTCAGACCATTAATTGCTGAGAGTTTCCGACGTACGCGTATCTCCCTTAATGACTTGCTTGATGCTCTTTGATGAACCATAACAACCTTCTTATAGCAAGTATCACCTTTTCTCTAATAACTTCTTTTGAAAGTAGATTAATCACGAGCTGCTTCTCATTGGTATGTAATGACCATCGGTTCTTTCAGGTAGTTTATCTCTAATGTGAAAATGGTAATCTTGAAACTTCTTGGGATCTTGGATACTTTTTTATCTATAGCATGATTCGTCGACCGGTTCAGATCTGTAAATACTTCCTTATCTTTTAGTGATTCCGGATCGTGAAGATGATGCTTGTGTGCAATTGGCTTCTTCTGAGGCTCATTATCTCTAAACAGCTCAACTGTTTACGAAGATACCAAGCTTTCTTGGTCATACAGACAGTCTTGCAGACTTGCAAGCATTAAAACAGGCTCTAAAGTGATTTCGTACTTGGAACACGAAGCTGAAATACCACTCTAGGAGAATGATTTCACCATGAAGCCCGTGTCTTTCCACCATTTGGTAATACACTTAAAGACCTCTTTCCACAGAAGTACTCAAGAACACAACTTTAACCAATTTAGCTTTAGCTTCAACCCTTGCCTCACAGTAATCAGAAACATGAGCTAGCCATATTCTGCTGCCACAGCTGCCGCAATTAAAGCATTGAGAAATACTTTGTTCCCAAGGCCCTATTCACGAGGAGAAGTAATTACAGCCGTATTCACAAGTGATAGAGTCCATTGGCGTCTCGGCTATTTGAATAAGAGGGGTAATTTTCGAACAGCCATTATGTTTATACTTGATTAATCAGTGTTTTCCTGATGGCTTCCATAGCAAACAATACGCGAGATTTTTTGCACCCATTTACACCTAGCCCGAGAAGACCGCACACGAAGGAACGCTAAGAACGCCATGCTAACTAGCCTAAGATACCACAGCGTGGTTATTTGGAATAATCGAGACAACCTTGCTTTTTAATTATTCACACGGGTCAGCATTCCAGTGAGTTCTTGGTCTTGCTTGCGATTCATGGCACCCTCCTTGCAAGGAAGACTTTCTGGGACTCAGCGAGGTGGATTATAACGAGGTTTCAATGGATGCCCTTCATTTTTTGAACAAGCGATTCCAGATAATTTCTTCGACTTCCAAACCTCACACCAAGTTATGGTGTTTCCTTCAATTTTTATGTGAAAGGGAAAGATGGTGGCAAAATTAGTGTTTTTTGGTGAATCTTCTAGAGGAGATAATTTTGCAAGGGCCTGTAATTTTCGCACCTCTTAATGAATATCACGACAGTAGGAAAACATCAGCAAGCACGATGTACCATTTTTGTTACTATAGCTTTCTTGGTTCGTAAGTCGTTATTTACTTTATGCCATTCCAAAAAGCCACGAATCATAAAGCGAACTCGTGTTTGGAATGCTGTGAAATTGTTCCACAACTGTGAGGTTCAATCACACAGCGGACATTGTATTGAATAACCTTTGGAGAAAGGGCCTTTTACTATATTGGATTATTATTGTGAATTGTTCTTTTGGGTAATTAGTCTGGCTCATTTTTTTGATTTGTAATGCTGGATTAGTTTTTGGATTGGTATTTTGTATTGAGATTTGGAGTTATTGTCTTGTATTTTTATTTTGGGTTATTATTTTGGAGTATTATTTTGGGTTCTTATCTTGGATTATTCTTTCGAACTATAATTCTGGATTAATATTTTGTATTATTCTTTTGAAGTATTGTTTTAAAGTAAAGGAACCACAAACTAGATGAGTTACAGCCCCAAAACGTTCACGGTTCAAGAATACGATCGCCCCAGAAATTGTGAGCAGATTTGGAGTTCTCATCAAGATTGCTCACGATTGCTCAAGAGTGCTCAATATTGCTCCGATTGGTTATATCTTGTAAGTTGCAATATTTCGTCACACTTCGCTATTCGAGAAACTGTTTTGACCGCGAACGGTTCCTTAGTAAAAGCTTGAAGTTTTTTTGATTCAAATCTTTTCTCTTTTTTTTTCTACAATTTGTGCCTTTCTGTGATTTCCTTTCTGTGTTTTCCTTTCTGTGTTTTCCTTTCTTTGTTTTTTCTATTTCATCTTATTTTGGTTATTTTCTTCTTCAATTTGTGGGAACGAAAAGCTCTATGCGGTTTTCTGGTTAGGTACTGAGTCTTGGGTCCACTTTTTGAACGCGGGGCCGCGCCAACAGCTCCATGTTTCCTAGGAAAATGAAGGTCTTTTGGCCTTAATCTGGGCGGGTGAGTATCTTTTTCAAGCTTCAAAATTTCCAAGTCAGAACCTGATAGCGTGATTCGTGTGGGAAAAAATAATGTGGGAGTAATAATGTGGGAGTAATAATGTGGGAGTAATAATGTGGGAGTAATAATGTGGGATAGGAAACCTGGAGCCAGTAATGTGGAGCCAATAATATGGAGCAAATAATTTGGACCAAACAACGTGGGTCATGAAACCTGGAGCAGAATATGTGGGTCATGAAACCTGGAGCAGAATATGTGGGACAAGGAACCTGGAGAAAATGATGTGGAGCTGATAACCTGGACCAAACAATGTGGGACAGGAAACACGGAGCTAGTAATGTGGAAAACATAATCTGGAGCCTGCAAGAGTCACAATCTTGAATTGTGAACCTTGTGTGTAATCCACACCACACTTCAAATTTGTCGGGTTCGGTTCCTGGACAACGGATGGATTCATAAGGTGACACAAAGTCGACCGGATCTCGAAATCCATGGCATGGAATCTCCAATACTATGAACATAGCGAGTCTCAACGAATGCATAGCGTAAGCTCAAGCACTGAAGTATTTGGGGTGGACTCTCAAGGCCGTAGATGGTTTGTTTCTCTCCTTTTACCCGTGGACATGCGCTGATGGACCAGGTCTGCTTTAGCGAGATTCTCTGACTTGTCCAGATCCTCGGATTTTGGACTGAAATGAACGTGTGTCCTTTGAGGTCCAAATGGAAACGCTTCGGATCTGGAAATATTTTCATCAGCGAAACCAACTGAAATCCGTGTTCTGAATGTGTCAAAAAAATGCAGATTGTATTCTTTCTGCTCCGCTCCGTGCCTATTCGATAAAAGGAATACACTGAACGTATCCAACAGCTTTCACGCACTGAAATTTTGAACGATGTATTTCAAGAACTGTTTTGGTGGAAATTAACTCCTCTTTACGGAATTTGACACTCCTGTTTTTTGTTTGAAGTGGTGCTGTGAAGATGGTGGCTCATCATCCCTTTAGAAGTCGTCTAGTATTCTCTTCTGAGAGCTCTTCATCGACTGGTGATTCGATAAAGACACACCTTGTTTCTAGAGGTTACGCTTTTACTAGAAGGCTTTTATGCCAAATTTTGAGGTGCTCTCAAGATTCTATTTGTTCAACCCATACTTCTTGAGGCTTGAAATGTCCGCATTGGTGACACCTGAAGGCGTGAGAAATTGGAGACAAAGACCCGAGAATCTCGAAGAAAATGATATTAAAAATATCGTTGGACTTCAAACGAGAAGAGAACGCCCATCAACAAGGTCAAAAAGCAAAAAGGTTGACTCCGGCGTGATTCGAACACGCGCATCATATGATAACAGAACTTGAGTCTGCCGCCTTGGACCGCTCGGCCACAGAGCCTTGTCGGCGTGAAACAGGATTTGGCGTAAATGCAGTTCTGGCTTCGTAAGGATTCCTGTCTTTGAAAATAGGTGATGATCGGATCGTCAGAGATGGTTGATGAGAAGGTTGGATGAAGGTAAGATATTATAACGTTGGGAAATACAGTGTTCCGCGATGGTGCAGCGGTCAAGGTCATGAAACAAAGCACCTACATAAATCACCCATAAATCGCGGGTTCGAACCCGCTCGAAAACAAGCAATGGGTTCCGCGTCTTCAGGGACGCTTTTGCTGAAGTTCAGCGTGAGGCGTTCCGCGCCTAAGAACGGTAGGAGCGTGGGAACCAAAGGTGTACTGTTAGGTTTTCTATAGTTGTATATAGTTTTCGTCACTAGGCTGAGCCCAGGGGCATCCTTCAATACACATGTATCTAGAAAAAAAAAAAAAAAAAAAGTGCTATTGAAATAGGAAGCCCACTGTATTTAAGATTGTTCGAGTATTGGTAATTCACTAAAGTATTCGGCTCAATAAAATGATGGCGGTAATCTCTTCGCAAATTGATAAATGATAATACTGAATATATTTCTCTAAAATTGACTTATCTTTCTAACTAAACTTGGAGCGGATTATCGCCTTCTTATAAGTTTTCGACCCAGGGCTTTTCTTCGTGAATATCTTATCTCCTTATCTTCGGACACTAATTTCCGACTCTTATCTTTCGGCAGCATTCTTCTTGACCACTGAATCGGATTTCCGTGCCCGTTTATTTCTTATCTTCGGGTAGTAATTTCCGATGATTAACTATGGTATGTCGCATAGCTGAATGGCTTCATCCTGCACAGCCAACTGAGATGCATTATCTTGCATGATAAGATATCACCTTCCTGGTTATCATCGATATGGGGTTAAACCGATATCCTCTGGAAACCGCAACAGCTTCTGATTTCCTGTTTAGTCAAGTCTCTAAACTTTGTCTCCTTCGACAACGCAAAGTCCCATTCTTCATCCTCTCTTTCTATCACGTGAACCTAGATCATGTGATCCAGATATCTTGTAACACGGCGTTAGTTCGACCTTAGTTGTATAGTGCGTTTGTCTGAACTCTCAAACACTTATCGAGATGGAAAAGTTTGCACTCAGAGCTTTCTTACGCAAACTCAGCCCAAAGGCATTCAGAAGTGTGCTCTTGGGTAAGGTGGGAGCCTGGAGCCTGGAGCCCAGAATTCAAAGCCCTGTTTCTTGATACGCTTCGTTTCTTCGAAAAAAGAGGAACCCCAAGAGAGAGAAAGAAATTCATGAAGTTCCCCAGATTGGAGTCAACTACCTTTTGGAATCAATGTTGCAAGGGCGAAGGGAACCGGAGCTCAATCCAGGAAGCATAGGAGGTTCTCGTCTCTTGGAATGGCTCCTTTTACTATCTAAAGGAGATCAGAATTCTCTCCGTCATTAATTGCAAAAGGCTTCTTCTTCCATGGGAAAGCAGAAAGAAATGTTTGCGTGTGAGCTCCAGCGCCGCGCTACCTTGACCAAGAATTTTCATTGCGGTCATGTTTCTTCACGAAATGTGGGTGGGCTTTGTTATGTTAAGGGAGTAGAGCCTCGAGGAATTGGCAGCTCCGAGATATGTGGTTGCATGTTGAAGTTGGGGATCTGTTTGTCCAGTAAGATACCGAGAGCTAGAAAAGTTTATCATTGTCGCTGCACTTTTGAAACGGTAGTTTTCGGATTCAAGGATCATAAACTCCAAATTCCTTAGGAATGACTTCTTGCTGGGATGGGTTCCCGTGATATTCATCGTGCCTCCAGCAGCAACATTCCTCCAAATTGAGCTCTGAATATACAATTCTGTGGCAATTCTTGACCGAAAAAAGGTTTCGAAACGAATTTTAATGTGACCGAACTGCTGTTTTCAAGAACCTCAGCTACGACTTGATGAGATTTATTCAAATCAAACCGCCAGTGGCTTGTATTTATATGGAATCGATGTCATTGGTTAGCACAAACTACAAAGAAAGTGAGACAGTGTGCTTCTTTATGAAATCATCTTTCGAGGCTCAGATTTTAGTCACTACGAGATACCAGGCAAAGGCATCATTCTCTGATTCTTCAATTGACGTACTAAACCACAAAAGTACGATGGGACGAGTTTTGTTAACTGCTCTTTCAGCCTCAACAAAATGCTATCGACGTTTATCCGACTATTGAGAAGGCCTACACACATAAACCGCCATGCCAAAGAAAAGAAAGAGAACAAACCTTTCACTTATTCAAAGATGTGTGGAAGTGCGGAAGACCCCGTGCATGCTCCATAATCTTCCAAGAGACTCGAGAGCCTCCGAGCTGCTTCGACCTGTACATCGAATAACTCTTGGGGGGGGGGGGGGGGTTTTT
>JAKTYA010000326.1:0-10687 GCA_030561745.1 Metschnikowia gelsemii
GTCCCCTTTAAGTATACTGATTGCCCACGAACCGTGGTTCTCAGTATTTCGTTTATGGCATCAGGTTGCTCGCAAGTTGCGATTCCCTGTGCTTCCGTGCGTAAACTATTAATTGCGCCTGGTTAGCTCAATCGGTAGAGCATTTGACTCTTAATCTTTCAATCTATGTGTCTGTATTCAAGTATATAAATATAACTTAGGATCTTGCTTAGAACTATGTGGCCAAGACCCTTTAAGAAGAAAAGGGAAAAAACCTTCAGAAGTCTCATCGGGAAAAACTTTTCTGGACGACTTCGTCGACCACACGTGACACAGATCACGTGTTCTCTAATTGTGCATCATGATTAATCTTGACAGATACTAGCCGTGATTCGGCAATTTAGAGGACGAGGAGTCATATGATAAGAGGTTCTCTTTCTTTAGTGATATAATATTTTTTGTGCTTCTCCTATTTGTTTCGTTGTTCTAATTTGCTCTTATCCTCACCTGTATATTCTGGATCTTGCTGGGCTGTGGCCACCTACAGCTTGACTCAACGTATGCTTTCTATAAAGAGTACTACATTTATTTTTATTTTCCTTAAGCTGCGAGAAGATCAATTTGCTTTGAGTAAATGCCAAGTAATCTGGCTCTTCCTTGATCAAGTTCATAGGCCCCACGTGTCAGACTACAGGATGGGTATATGTTTAACACGTGTGTTATTGAGGGGGACTTTTTCGGACATGATGTCTCAAGGCTGGATAATTAACAATTACTAAAGCTTCATCTGATAACTTATCATCAATTATTTTTTACAAGACCTAAAGCTCAAGAAATATGTCAGAATTCCGAATATTTGCGTCATCTCGAAAATTCCACTTTTACAACTGGAAAGCTAAGGGTAATATTGGCACATGAAAATTCGCGTGGAATGTGGAAGAAACTGGTTCCGCAAAAATTTGTAACGAAGAGACATTCACATTTTGGAGATTATTTTTGGATAAAAGTTGAACTGTCTAATAATCCACGGAATGGCAATTAATCATAAAACCTCCAAATATTATAACGACATAGCCATGCATATTGGTGGCGAAAAGTGAAGGAAATTACCACCGCGTAGCGTGCATCATATGGCACGCGTGTCTCAATAGACCCAGCAACACTAACCTTGACATATTTTTCTCTCCCTCTCCTAGATTCTTATCCTTGGTATTTATTCTCATTTTGATTACCTTGCCAAATCAATCTTGATGCCTAAGATGGAATACCTGCGAGAACTGAATATTAAAAATCTCACAAAACATGCACGCACGCTCACGCTGCCTTGCACACTCAGCTGGCTGCTGTATTATCTTTTCAACTTCGGCCGGGATAATCTTGCGGCTACTTGAATCGATCTGAATAAGTTTTTTTGATGGATCTTTTAGCCAAATACCGGGTATAGAGCTTTTCACCGTTGTTTATAAAGTCTTGTATCGTGAATATCCATGAGATTCTAACATGCTCAATACTATTATGGAGGTAATTTATGTGATCATCCTCCCGATCAACATACTCAAAAGTTTAAGATGTAATTCGAGTATGTCAAGGCGGTCTATGGCAACGATTTTGTACGTCAGTATAAGCCATATATGCGCACAAGCGGGAATTCCGTATCAGAAATTTACGAACCTGGACATCGAACGTAAATCTGGAACCATCTGTTTATTATGAAATCAACTTCCCGGATAGCATGAGACCAGTATAACATATGGAAACTAGTTATCTGCGATCAGAAATGAATTCAAATTGTGATGATAATTCAATACGAAGCTCAAAAAAACAGAATTTTCAAATTGTTTATTGAACCGTAAGTTGTCAGTACCTACGACCCTATCATTTATGTCAAACCTGCTCAATTCTCAACCATAATTCAGTCAATTTAAGCTCATTTATTTGTGACTCAGATAGAACCATTTGAAGTATTCTTAACCTGGGATATAGGTGTTCACCCTACCAGGTATTCTTGGGAGCCGAGTCAATAAAACTAACAATGATGTATCGAATACTGACCCATGCCTCTGGCTGGCTTCTCTTTACATGGCCAATTAAATCTTTAAACGTTTGATAAGCTGATGATCGGCCCGAGGCCAACGATTTTGAATCATTCGTGTATTTTCAAGTGTCGAAAGTCTGATCAAAACAGCAGTTTCTCGGCAGCTACATAAGTATTGCAGTGGTCTCAATAGCTCACCGTGACAAAAGTCTGTGTCTCTCAATGTTGCTTCTCAAAATTGCAAGGGTACTATCGACCTGGTTGAAATGCACCTTGAAATCCTGGGCTATTTCAAGAGGCACCCCCTTCAAAGTCCCGAATCGATCATGCCACTCATACAAGATATTCGAAAGTCGTGAAACTTTGACCGCTGCGGTATGATCCTTTATGTCAACATGACCATGTATATCATGGAGGACCGAAACAACAACCTCGAGTTCAATCACCTTATAAAGCAACCGACTTCCTGGGGCATTTTGGGTACTGCATTTCTGTAATAGGTGCATTGAGTTCACCATTCTCATAAACACCTCCTTCACAAATTTGAGACTCTCTACAAGGTTTCCAGGAGTCCTAAGTCTTGTGACTATATTCGTGATACGCTTCAAGTGCTGGGTCAAGCAGGATATTTCGTTGGAAAATTTCTCAACTTCAAACAAATTCTGGTAGACGAAATTCTTCAAGCTTTCAAGAAATACCTTCAAAAATTCTTCTGCTTCCCCATACGCATCTTGAGAGCGACTGACTACCCGCATAAGTCTTTGATGTTCGTCGTGTTTCTTCAAATATATGGATAAAGTATCATTACAGAAGGTCATACTTTCACTTGTGGAAAAGAACGAAGGATCAGATCCGTTCAATCCACCAGAGTATTCATACCGACTTTCTGAATGATTTGTGATTTCCTTGTTGACAACACGGGGCCTTCTTTTCACATATAGGCCCTTTTTTCTTGAAGAAGGGTTTGCTGGTCCAGATATAGCCACTGTAAACGAGTAAATGTACCCCATCACAGCCAAAAATGACACAACTTTCATGATAAGTTGCCTTTGTTATCCTCTACTAATCTCTTCCCTTCAGACTAAACCTCCCAAATTGAAAGTAACATTGAATCTTCTGGTATATATATATTACAAGTGAATTTCAAGTGCATGGCCACATTCTAAATACGGACATTCTTCGGAAATTTCGGCTTAAAAGAATTTCAGTATAGTTCATGGTACTGCAAAATTAGTTTTCGGTTCAAGAGGCTGTGCTAAAGGATACTGGCGTTCGGCTCTCGCGTTTTACACGGCAAATACAAGAATACTTTCACAAAAATGTGTAAATGAAACCCCAATTAATGCATGGTCACGCTTTCTGTATGTGTGCATTCCGACTTCTCGGGGGCACTGCAAACGAAATATTTCGAAAAGTTAGCCAGCAAAGCCATCAAATCATGAAAGATATCTCTTAGACGAAGTACGTTTTGGAAATTGTACTTAAACTGTTTTAAACAGAATGACATTTTATTTTGCCGTTGCTTGTCTTTCTGTTTGAGGAACGCAATTATGCTACTACCACGAATTTTGGTAACCGAAACACCAGCCTCTTTTTTGATCACGAACACCTTTATCTGGTTTGAAATTGTGGCAGGAGATCTTGAATGCCTGTCTTGCTTTATTATAGAAGGCGCGAAGATGTCTGGTGAGAGTGCAGATATGAGGGAATTATTTTCGTATTTGAATCTGGGCTGTGGATCGCATATTATCAGAGTGCACCAGATGATGCAGTAGCTTTATTTCCCCTACCTTTGTTTTCGTTTCTTGACTCGACTTTATGAAACCTCGTGTGCTCTTGTTAAGGCTTAAAGAGATTTAAGCAAACAGGAAGAGCATCAGTTGAAATTGACTTTCGTCAGGAATGCATAAATTATTCATGTCATGAGTCCTGTCAGAGAGGTGGTCTTTCTCTGAGAAGAAATCGAGATTTGAAACTTTTTGTTTGTAAGCCTTGAAGGCTGAGGAACATTTGTGGTCGACCAAACGTTTATGAGAATTTCGATGAGATAATTTGTTAGACATTTGTCGTCTAACTCGAAAACTTCATCGTCCTAATATATAGGTGGCATATTTCCCGTAGTTGCAGCATTCTCAATAAGGGAGTTTTTGGGTAGTGTCCGATTAATTCAATGAAATGACTGAGCTGAGGGCCTGGGCCAGGTAGAGCCCTTTCCTCTTCGGGTTACACCCCGCTAAAACTCTGCTAGTGAAGCCCTGATCTAATCCTCTAAAGTGGTAGACCAGAAAACCACACTCGTATCTGCAGTGGCTAGCGCCAAAAGCTTTGGATTGAACGCCACCACTTTTGGAATCCCTTGCCGACTAGGAAGTATATTACACGGACTTAGTTTCACATTATCAGGTTCTTTGGATTCACGTTCGTGATGGTGGTCGTGCTCTTTGTTTTCGCCTTTGAGATGAGTAAGGTCAAAAAGCGCCACGCTTCCATCAACGTTCCCAGCAAATACGTACTTTCCATCTGGACTGAAGCACGCGGAACCCGAACTCACATACTGGAATTGCATCCAGTTTGACGATGCATGAGGATCCACCACTAGAGTGGCAAGAAGAGTGCCCCGAATTGCGTCAAGCACGTAATGTCGTGGCAGGTCGGTGGCAATGAGAACGTATCTGCCGTTATTTGAGAATTCAACTTTCGTCCAAGTCTCTGCGGACCCGCCAGGGACATCTTTGGTGAGAAACGGACCACGTTCGAAACTTACAACGTTATAGAACGAAATGGAGCCCTTTTCAAACGCTGAAAGCGGCTGTTTGGCCACGGCAAACACGATTCCATGTGGATCATAGGCAACCAAGGCGGCCTGGCCTGTGCCGATACTCCCCATGGGCGTTGATGTACGAAGATCCCATGATTTCACCGTGTGATCTGCAGACGCCGAAAGAAACGTGCGTGAGACCGGACTCACTTCAAGCAGCAACACCTGGTCTTTATGGCCTTTGAAATATCGGAGATAGCTTTTGGTTGTGAGCGAAAGATGGCGGATGGAGTGGTCGGAATCGGAACTATTCGAGTTCACATTCACGTCCAGGGTCCCATTCAAGTTCCCATTCTGCACTGGCGTGGAGGCATAGAGACAGCTAAGGTCGTCCAGAGTAAATTTGGCCAAGTGGGCGCCATATTTCTGCGATTGAATCTCTTTGTGGCGAACGCCTTTGTAGCAATCATAGAGCTGGATGGTCTTATCCACCCCCGAACTGATGAGAAATTGACCAGACTCATCGAAATCGAGACATGTCACCGACGCGTTTTCATGACACGACACTTTTTTAGCCGGTCGAAACGATGCAAGCACAGCCTCAGTTACAGGCACACTCGACGGTGTTTTTTTCGACATGCCTTTCTGTGGAGCGTGTAAGAAGCGTGGTGTGAAGTGTATTCGATTTGAACTGAATGAATGAGGCCCTGTTTGTTTTTGCATGGTCTCCTCAAGGGCCGCGCGGCTCACTACCCTAGGGCCAGGACGCGGCCCAGGCAATTTGTGGAACTTCGACTGTCGCCAGGCTCTAAAAAAGTCTAGTTGAAAGAGACTGTTTGATGTGTGCTTTTCTGAGTTAAAAATCCCAGTGAACTGAGTTAATGTGTGCCCGCTCCTTAAATTGCGTAACGATCACGTATTTTATGGACAGCCAAGTATATGACACGGGCCACTTTAGCGGTCCCTTGTCGCGGACCAATCGCCGCAGTCCAATACATACCACTGCTTAGACCCCAATCTAGTCACATTTCCTTTCAAGATTTCAATAAAGGTGATGGATGTAGATGAATGATAAAAAAAGTTACTCTTGAAATAGGCTTTTCTATAAACAGTAGCACCAAAGTGATGTAGCAAGTCATCCTCATTGATTCCAATCTCAAG
The DNA here is from genome assembly GCA_030561745.1 of Metschnikowia gelsemii. NCBI lineage: Eukaryota > Fungi > Ascomycota > Pichiomycetes > Serinales > Metschnikowiaceae > Metschnikowia > Metschnikowia gelsemii. The sequence continues at coordinate 5,934 of JAKTYA010000326.1, forward strand.
ACATCTTTTACTGTGTGTGGTTCTCGAGAATCAGAAATATTTCGTGGTGACTGGCTGGTTCTTCCTTTGGCAGGCCAACAGTCATGAGGACTTCTGATACTCATTTACATGGACCTCATCGATATCGCATACTCTGATAAAATTCTGTTCTTGTCATAATTTCCAGCTTCTTGAGATTCAATCATTTGTTTCAAACATCTGTAAGTAATAATTGGTCATCCAAGAAAGAAAGACCCATATTGAGCTCGGGCGTTGGGAACGATGCTTGGCCCAAGTCTCGGGATCAGCACGCGGTTTGGCTCTAAATGAGAATGCTGCTGCGGTGAAGAATCGAGCCCAGGAATTGTGCACTGGCCCCGCACGTGAGCACACCTGTCATATGTTCGATCCTCCCCTTAACTGAATTTATCGCACCACCTGCTTGCGCCGCATTGGACCTCCAATTCTTTCTCCAGTTGTTGGCGCTTTCTTCCAAATTTTAGTTCGTTCAATTAATTCCAAGCCAGCTTGATTGAAACAAGAACTAAAGCAAACTTCTCGACACAGATTTCTTAAATAAAGTAACCCTTCATATTCGGAAGATAAGTCAGTTTCAACTGTTTGTGAACTGGCGCCTATTCCTGTTTTTCGACCTTGCTGTGGAACCCCTATCTCCGCACTCAGATCCTGGCGAACACCCCACAACAGCATCCCTGAAGACACAAGCGACTCCAACAATTTAGCTTAACAATGTCTGTCCCTTTCAAAGTCAAGGCTCTACATGAGTATAAATCCGACTACGACGACGATTTGGAATTTTCCGCTGGCCAGATTATTACCGTCACGGGTATCGAGGACGACGAGTGGTATTCCGGCACCTACGAAGGCAAATCGGGCTTGTTTCCGAAGAATTTCGTGGAAGCAATTAAGCCCACCGAACCCGTTCAGTCTAGACCAGACACTTCCAAAATGCCCACATCATCAGCGGAAAAAGCCTCTGCTCCACCACCTATCCCGATCCCCATTCCCGCTTCTCAGGACAACAGTGAAGCTGTAACCGAGTCTTTGATTCATGATTCAGGTACTTCAAGGTCAATTGAGCCACCACACGAGTCCGCCTCTATTGAAGAATCTCCAGAGCCAGAAGTAACTGCACACGACTTGGAAATTGACGATTTGATCAGGAAAAACAGTACTGCTCTCCCAGAGCCTCTTGACGAATCGGAGTCTGTATTTGAGGGCAATATGAAACATGTGGAGAATTCCTCATCATTGCCGCCACAGCCACCAATACCGGCTTCTATGCCGATCTCCGCCCCTGTCCCCGCTCCAACCCTGGGCTCTTCAAAGCTGTCGGAAGCTCCTCCCCCTATCCCTCGTGTGCCCATGCCAGGTTCCATTCCGCTGCAAAGAGACGACCCCTATGCTATCAAAAAGCAATTCATTGGGGCCGGAAAGTCTTCATATGTGCCACAAGTCAAACCAAGAGACAACACAAATATCGCACATGGCTTCAACGATGTCGCTGAAAATCGCCAAATTGTCAGAGAAACAGATGAGATTCCTCAAGCTGAGTCTAACGAGCCGAAAATGAGCTTGAAAGAAAGAATCGCCATGCTTCAAAAGAGGCAACAGGAGGAAGCTGAGCGTGAAGCGGCTGCTCTCAAGAAAAAGGAAGAGCGGAAAAAGAAGCTGGAAGAGGAGAAACGAGCGAAGTCTGCACAAGCAATAAACTCACATGAATCATCAGCCATTGAACATGTAAGTGCTAACGCAGATCATCCGGCTGAGTTACAGGGCGATCGATTATCAGGTGTAGAGGTGGCCGGTCCGCCGAGCTCGCTACCCCCTCAGAAGAGTGGAGCAAGCTCTCTCTTAGACTCCGAGGGCTCTCATCATGAAGATTCTCGATTGATGCATCAATTTACCGCGCCAGTTCCAGAAAAGAATGAGTCAGAACTGAATACAGATGGTGAGGCGGTAGAGGCCGAGCGTGAGATCAACTCCTCGAGTGACAAAGAGACCGAAATAGGTGACGACGCTGAGGACGACGAGGATCTAAGGAGAAAGCGTCTTGTTGAGAGGATGGCAAAAATCTCGGGGGGAAGAAACATGTTTGGTATGATGGGTATGGCTAGTCCCTTCGGCAACGCACCCGCGCCAGCCCCCAAAGCGAAGAAGCAAGCAAATGAGTCTGCTCCGTCTCATTCCTCAGATGCAGCGGAATCTTTCGCCGGCCCTACCGAAAAGGCCTTCAAAGTAGGAATTCCTCTTCCTGGTATTGCCACTGAAAGCGGCCAATCTAATTCTGCTTTGACTCACGCTACGGGAGAAGAACCTGACGAAAGTGAACATGCGAAATTTAAAGCTACCGCAAATGTTGGCGATGAAGAAGATGAAGCAAGTGAGGACGCTCTTGAAAGCCATAATGATGAAGGATCAACACTGCCAGAAGAGGCCATTGCAAGGGAGCGGGAAACTAAGCTTTCGCCAGAAAATCTTGTCCAGACTCAAGACAGAGCTCCCTATGATTCCTCAAATGAACCATCTAGTAGAACATGTTTCCCAGAGCAACCTAGTATGACTATTGTGAAAGAGAACGGTCTGGAAGCCCAAAATACCGGATACGAAGCAGATGCAGATGTTCTGGATATGGGAGCCTTACCAGACAAAGATGAAGCTTTCGTACAGGCGTCTCCAGAGGCTTTCAAGCCTTTGTCAGGCTTAGGTACCTTGCCCTCCGTGCCACCCAAATCTGAAGTGACTCCTCCGCGACCTCTTAGTAACTCTGCGGCCGAATTTTCCTCTGCTCCCCATATTCCAAGCCCTCCTTCTAAGGCACCTGTGATGCCCCTTCAAATGGACTTTGATTCTTCTCGTCCTCCAGTTCCCTCCGAGGCTGCTCCTTTGAGTCCCGTAATTCAGAAAGTGTTGACAGAGCTACCCCCTTCTCAAGCTCCGCCTGTGCCTTCTCAAAGTATCTCACCCACGACTCCAGCAGATTCTTCGAACCACATTACCTCGGAGCCTCCAGCACTTTACGCGCCTCCATTTCCGCCCCATAGCGAGAAAGGCAATGTCGTTTCCACTTCTAGTAAAAGGCCACCCCCTCCAGTCCCAACTGATCCACCAATGCCGCCGTCGTCGCAAACGTACGAAAAATCTGTTACTAGAGAAGTTTTGGAAGAGGATACATCGGATGAGGAGATACAATTTGTTGATTCGCAGCCTAGTTTTCAACCCAAAAAATCACACACTTTCTCCGAATCCTCGCCTTCCCGCAACCATGATTTCGCTCCAAGCGTTCCCATCAGAAAGTCTAATACTGGTTCTTTGCAAAGGGACTCCATTGACTCTCCTCGTAAATCGGGTGAGGTTCGGAGGTCGGGTTCTATTAAGGATGGAAGAGCAAGCGAGCAGGATCAAGCAGTGTTCCATTCGGATTCGGTTGAAGCTGAACTTGCCAACTTAGGTCAGTCCAGTGGATGGTGGATCAAGAGTGAAATTCCCGATAGCTTGAGCAGCAAGCTTGCCATTGACTTAGATTATGAAGTTGATGAGAACAGACTCAGCAAAAGAGACGGGCGGGAGGTAATCTATAAAGATTACTACGTCTTGTTTCATGACTTATCGCAGATTGTCTTTGAAGTTCAGTACCAAGGCGATGATCCGAGAGACTCTGTTAGCATTGGATCGTTTAGAGTAAAAGGGCCTCCAAAAATACGGAAAGATGTCTTACATGGCTACAGCTCGCACTACGGTCAGATAATCGCCGATTTTGGTGAAAAAGCCATTGGCTCTAAGCTAGGGGCAGGCGTTGTTGAGGAAGCTTTTCATCAATTACTTTCAAAACAGAGCAATGTATTGAGACCAATTGGTGAAAAGGCATTTGGAACAACTGTTTACAAGAACTTCAGCAACAACATCACTAGAGTTGATGAGATTAGACCCGGAGATGTTTTGTGTATGAAGGGTGCAAAGTTCACGAGCCATAAGGGGATAGGAGGATTGGGCTCCAAAAGCATTTCTGCCGGTGAAGGAAATGACATATATTCTGCTGTAGTTTTAGGGTATGACCCCAAGAAAGACAAGGTCAAGGTGGCAGAGAACGGAAAAGGAGGTGTTGTGAAAAAGGAAAGCTACAGATTCAGCGAGATGAAATCAGGCAAAGTTAGAATATATAGGGTTGTTTCCCGTGACAGTGTGGGGTGGTGATAACCTTCTCGAGATATAAGCTCATTGGATTGAACACGTTGAATCACTAGACCAGCATTAGGAATCGCCTCGTTGCAATTGTTCGTCTGTTTCTGCCCAACCAAGCATAGGGGAATCAGAAATTCAAGAACAAAAAGTACCAAAACTTTGTGTCATACAAAATAAACTATGTGGATGAGACTAGTCACACTTCATAGACGATGTTTTCATTATGTTTTCGAGAAGGCAGGGAATAACTTGAGGTTTTAAAAGACGAAGATTACTCTAGATATCTTTTTAAGTGACAACACTGGTGTTCAAAGGAAATCAACAAGTCAATGAGGAGATATAGAATTCAGGAGTAAAGAATTGACGAGTCTAAGCAACATGAGTATTAGCGAGGAAAGTTGGAAGCAAAGCGGCGGAGTAATTTTGATCTATTGGTTATGAAGAATTTGGAATCATGAGGGTGTCAGTATTGAAAAAAATTAGAGTTCACATGAAGCAGGCAAAGCAGTGGCAAATACTTAACTGTAGCGAAGAAGGCAGGAGCATCTATTGATTACGGAAAAGGCGGGTGG
>JAKTYA010000327.1:0-10531 GCA_030561745.1 Metschnikowia gelsemii
CTTCATCCTGCAGCCAACTGAGATGCATTATCTTGCATGATAAGATATCACCTTCCTGGTTATCATCGATATGGGGTTAAACCGATATCCTCTGCAAACCACAACAACTCTGGTTTTCGTTTTAGTCAAATCTCATGCACGCCAAAGTCTCATATCCTCCTTTGACATATGTCACGTGAACCTGGATCTTGTGGATCCAGATATCTTGTAACAGTGACTAGTGGTGGTTGCACTCACCTATTTTGCTCAAAATTATCATGCTTTTTTGAGTTTCCCTCAAAATTGCTCCAAATTTCTATTTTTTGCTCCAGAGAAAGTCACTTCATGGCTTTGAATCACAATAGCTACAAATTAATAAAGGAAAAACACTAGCTATATGCCCTGAGTTGGTAAAATATACAAAAAGTCCACCCTTCACCCAAATTCATAATTTAGGCCGTTTGTCCCAGAGAAACCATTGCAAACCACTCAGAATTTATTCTATATCAATTTCATACACTTTCTTGATAATTTCTGGTCATTTTAGGAAGTGAATACGAACTCATTTACAGCCTCTCGATGATTTTGTTGTAAAAAAAACGACACAACGAAGACGAATTTTTGGGTCAATTTTCAATGATCCGGGCCACAGCTACTCGGAATCTAGTAAAGTACTTCATGTTTTTGAACTTTCATGTGTGAGAGAGCTCAAATAGGTCAATGAGGACTGGAAAACACTGCTTTCTACTATTTTATTCCGAGGTGTTGAAAGGTCAGATGTCTTACTAGAGCAGGTAGAAAGATGAAGGAGATGAGTCAGAAAGTCAACTGTCATTACTCATCAATTTGTAACGTGCATTACAGTGGCTTATTGTCATTTCATGCTTTCAAAGAAACAAGTCATACGAGTGGTTTTTAAGGAAAACAAAAAGACTATACAGCTTCCTCTGCAGCGGGTAAGGTCAGGAGGAAGAGCTCAGTTTAGTGTCTTCCTAGATATGATTTGTTTCTTTAAAAAAGAAAAGCTTCGGATTTCTAAAAGTGACCAAAAACTATAAAAAAAAATAGAATAAAAACCTGCAACACGTCTGGATAGAATACTGAGCAGTGAAGAGCTCCCACTTTCCCAAGCCTTAGCTCCCCATCCTTACTCTACCCGCTGCTTATGCGACATCAACCTGTCAGCACACAAGTAGACTCCAACTCTCGCTTCATTGGCGATTCGGTTGGTCACCTCCTCAAATTACTTCTCAAGGATTTCCATTTCTCTTTAAAAAACGAGTCCATATCTGAACTATTGGTGGAATTATCAAAAGAGTTACCGACTTGAGATACGTTCTCGGTGGAATCTGGTCTCTCTCTTTCTATAGACTCCTCGTTGTCTTTTCTGGTCATGATGTCTCGTTCAGGTGACTTAGAGGCCTCTCTTTGTTGGGTGTTCTGGTCCTCGGTGACACCTGGGGCATTTTCATCTCTGGCTGAAACACGCCCGGCCTGTTCGCTTGGTCCAGCCAAGAGAACTTTTTCAAATATTTGCGACATTGATCTCGATTGCGCCTCGTCTATACTGCCTCCTTCTTGTGGGGAATCATGTGCCATTGTGTGGTAAATGGTCGAGGTGTTTTTGCTTACATTGCCGTGATCCAAAAACACATTCTCGTTATCGTCGTCATTTTCCAACACCCTGGTCTTTTTCGATGCGTGTGTTTCTTGGTCGCTTCCCCGGCGCTTTTCACTTAATCCCCCAAGGGAAAGTAACTGAGGTACAGCGATCTCGTCGCTTTCATCTGCTTGATGTTGTGAGATTGCGAGAGACGTCGTAATTGGAATATCGGGAATATCGGGAGCGTCGGGAACCGAGTCTTTAATATTTGTGTGCCCTCTCCTAACAGGCGACGCCAAAGAGTAGCGGTCTGTTTTGCTTCTTTTCAGGCCCGAGCCGAATACCGGTGTGTTTGGAAATCTCTGTGCGGACTGTGCTTGAGGCAAGACATTGGGTTTAGGGTTCTGATTCGAGTCGGCATGTCCGCCCTTGGGCGTCAATGTTATCGTGGGTAGAAGTACAGGCAGGAGGCGGCCTAGATCCAGAGTATCGGAGTCACTAGAAGACAAGCCTTGAGCACGTGGTGGCTTGACGGCACTTGAACTACTGCCTGTATAAAGTCTTCCAACGTCGCTCATTAGAACTGGGGGCTCGGGAAAGGTTGGAGACGAGTTCAAATGTTTTGTGATGAGAGACATTCTGCGGGCCTCCGATTCAGACTGATACCTCAGGGGTGTATTTCGATTCAGGGATCCCAGAAACCTGTGGCGGGCCACACGAGGAAGGCTTTCGTCTTCTCCTGAATGCGACGACAAAAGCGGGGTCCTGGCTCGCGGTTTCAAGGGGGTGGACGCCTGGATTTGTGCTGGCGGGCTCAAACTGTGCTCAGATTCAATAATTTCGCCCGATTTTGATAGTGCCGGCGGCTCTGGATCCGCGGTCTGAGCACCGATGCCACTTACATTAGCGCCCGACCCATCATGATTTTCTGCGTGATTATCGGCGGCTAAGGTGTCGTTTGACGTCTTAACTTCAACGCCGGCGGCTTCCTCCATGAAATACTTCCAGAACCCAACATTTTCCCAGATTTGGTCAGTAACCGCAGCGTATTTCTTAAGAACAGGGAACATTTTGTCGATGATCACTGCATTGGCACGTGAGAGATTATGGTCGATTTCCTGAAGAACCAACGTTGTTTCCTGTTCGATCCGCTCTAATTCAAGCGCCGCAGACTCCTCGTCATCTGGGTCCCGCCGCAGAGACCTGCTAAAGTTAATAGTCGATTTGCGTCTTCCCGACATCAATTTTGTTTTCCTGAAAGCAAAAGATGTGGCTTCTGGATGCAACACACATTTTGATAAAAGTGTGATGGTGCCAAACTAAGGAGACGCGTCGTGGTGTACGGGTGCATCACCGGCCCATTCCTCTAATCTAATAGAGAAGCCACATCAAGGCGAAGTTTTGCAACAGTTTGCTTTTTAATTAAGAGCTTATCTTTTCATGTTATGACTATATACAATGAGTTTCCAAAAAAAAACTCTCAAAATGATAATATCCCTCTTTGTTGCCCCTTTGGTTGCGCCAATTCTGCAAAAGAAGCCACATCAAGGCGAAGTTTTGCAACAGTTTGATTTTTAATTAAGAGCTTATCGCTTCTTTTTGTGATTGAACACAATGAGTTTCCAAAAAATTTGTCAAAATGATATTTTCTCTCTTTTGTTGCCCCTTTGGTTGCGCCAATTCTAGAGGTTTCTTCGCCCTATAGAGATGCACAGGGACGTCTATCTAGGGTCCATACATATTCCCAGCATGCCCCTCAATTCCAGATCTGCACCTGACCAAAAAGTCCGCAACATCTATATTACCGCTATGCCAAAAGCTTTCTCAATTTTTTATCATCAAAATTAATAGTTTGCGCCAAGTTAAGCTTCCTACAATCAGCCATACGATGCAATAAAGGACCGTGCGCGAAACCTCGAAAGGCCCAATCTCTTCTGCGGGCTCTTTTCGCCGGCCGATTTCGAGGCAGCCGCGTCGCGCACCTTGACTACATCACTGCAGTACAGAAGCTGAAAAAAACCAACTCTCACTTCCTTGCTTCTGGATCATGGGTAACGTAATGTCACAATCTTTTGCCCCGGAGTGTACGGACGCAAAGGGGAAGTACGACGATTGCTTCAACCGGTGGTATACGGAGAAGTTTCTTCAAGGCAAGGGTCTCCACAACGAGTGCACGCATCTATGGGACGACTACATTACGTGCGTGAACACAGCTTTGGCCAGTCACAAGATCAAGCCGATGTTGGACCAGGCCAGAAAGGAACAGCCTTTTGAGGAAGAGTTGAAATCTGGTGAAAAGGATTAGGGTTTCACTTGAGTTGTTTTTGTTTTTGATGGTTTTGGTATTCTTGGTGTTTTTAGTATTCTTGGTGTTTTTGATAGTCTTGATGTTTTTGATAGTCTTGATGTCTTTGATACTCTTGATGTTTTTGATAGTCTCGATATTCTTGATGTCTTTGATACTCTTGATATCCTTGATATTTTTGGTGTTTTTGGTATTCTTGATGTCTTTGATACTTTTGAGATCTTTGATATTTTTGGTTTTTTGGTATTCTTGATGTCTTTGATACTCTTGATATCATTGATATTTTTGGTGTTTTTGGTATTCTTGATGTCTTTGATACTTTTGAGATCTTTGATATTTTTGGTTTTTTGGTATTCTTGATGTCTTTGATACTTTTGAGACCTTTGATATTTTTGGTGTTTTTGGTATTCTTGATGTCTTTGATACTTTTGAGATCTTTGATATTTTTGGTTTTTTGGTATTCTTGATGTCTTTGATAGTCTTGATATCTTTGATACTCTTGATATCATTGACATTATTGATATTTTTAATATCTTTGATATTCTTTTACAATTTAGGTTCCCTCATAGAAGTACTTGTGTGCTTTGGGTGGATCAGTACCTACTAAATGTTGCAGGCCGGGCGCCTCTGGAGCCGAGCGCTGGGATAGGGAGGATAGCTGAAGGGATCTCCTGTAAATAGCTAGGATGACACGTTGCTTTCCATATATATCATTCAATAAAGATTAGATGTGATATGATATGATGAGACGAGAAGATGGTGATAAGGCTTGGTGATAGAATGCTCGGAATAGCAGACCTCGTTATTATCAAGCTCGTTATTATAAGACATGTGATGTGAAGTTTTCTTCATGCAAGACATAGCGACTTGCGTGCTTGTGGGACTTCATTGTTGCCTCTTTTTATGCTGGCTAAGCTGCGTTGATCCTAAAGCTGGCCGACACAGATATGACCGTTGTATCCCTAGCCCTTGAACCAAGAGAAACTACACTAGCACTGAAAGATCTGTTCTCAATCCGAACTTATCAGATACACAGCTTCATTGTGACCCGGTAAGTAGCACTCGATGTTTTGGCTTGTTGTGAAAAAAGGCTCCATAAGATCCACTCAGACAAGATATGAGAAGGCAAGAAGCAATAAGGCAATCTGTGATAAGACAAGATAATAAGACAAGATAATAAGAAAAGATCTAATAAGACCAGACGTAAGTCAAGATATAATAAGACAAGATACGACAAGACAAGAAGCAATAAGGCAATTTGTGATAAGACAAGATATTAGAAAAAGAGGTAACAAGACCAGACGTAAGAATAGTTAAAATAAGACAAGATAGGCTACCAAACTTTATACGAAGAGACGAGAAGTAATGATACAAGCTATGAATTATAAAAAGACATGGTATCATACTAGTTGATCCAAACTAAGATCTGATTGAACTTGACATAAAAAACTTGTTGATACAAAACGGCTCTATCATATAACACAATATGAGGCATCATTTGAGAAACTCCCCCTGCCAATTGCACGCGTCTCAGTTCCTAACTTCTCATCAGCAAAAGCCCAAATCTAGCAGTGTCACAAAACGAAGTTCTCACTTGGCTCACAAAACGACACGGATCTGTGCTTCCGCCTGCCTCTTTTTTATCGACTTTTGATTATTATATTTTTCTCTTTATTTTTGAGCAGATGTTGATTTGTCTATGGCTTCTTGCCTTAACGTTCCTCTGGAAATCTGCAATCTGCGAAACTAGTCAAATTGATGAAAGTAATGGAAATAGTGATATTACCAAAACTGGTAAAAATGATGAGCTAGAAACCGAATTTGAAACTAGCAAGACTAGTGGCATTGACGACGAATGTAAGGAATCGCTGCCGGGCTCGGACTTTGACCAGCTTCAAAAATATGCAAATATCGCGTCGGTGGCTTATTGTACCGAGAAAGGGTTGGCCGAAGGAATTGTAGGAACACAAGGAGCTCGATGTCCCAGTGCGGCGTGTATTCACAAAGAAACTTTCAACTTGCTTGTGGTCAGGACATTCGAGTTCACTGGAGTATTTGAAGTAGGCTCGGGGATTATTGCCATCGATAGGCCTAGCAAAACCATCTACTTGGCTTTTCGAGGCACCTCCACGTATCAGGATTGGTTCAACAATTTGAGCATGATTCCGGTATCGTACCACCCCTTGGTCGTCACTAGCGACGAATTTCAGACCGCAGACTCCCGAGACTGTGTTGGTTGCAGAGTGCACAAAGGCATCAACTCGTTTCTCAAACTCAACGGTGCCGTGGTACTTAAAGAAGTAGTGGCCTTTAAAGAAAAGTACCCCGAGTATCGCATAGTCGTCACCGGCCACTCATTGGGTGCGGCACTTGCTACTTTTGCCGGGATCGAGCTAAAGCTCTTGGGCTACGACGTGTTGGTGGTGACATTAGCCGGGCCCAAGATCGGGGAGAAGAACTTTGCCGCGTTTGTGGATGAGTTGTTCGAAACAGAAGAGGTAATAGCCACCATCAACAAAGAAAAGTCGTTTGATCACATCAAAACCGGCTTGATCAGGATGGTGCATCTCCACGACGTAGTTCCGTACCTCCCTCCTACGAAGTACTTCAAACAATGTGGATACGAGTATTACTTGGCAGCAGAAGGCGTTGCACAGACCCCTGAGACAATAGAACGGCGCGGCAAAAACTATGTCGAGGACGAGCCAATTGATTTGTTGGAAATCATCCCCAGTGTTCGCAGATTAGATCACGCCAATTACTTTTTACCTGTGTCACGGTGCGTCTAATTTGTATGTGCGGAGTGTGCAATCTCCACCATCTCTTCAGCCATTTGAAGCTTACTTCTAGTCTTGCCCACCTGCTTCCCTTTAAGCAATTCGTACTCATCGATTGCCTTCCAGCCTTCCCAACTGACATAAGTCGACGTACATGGAAGCTCGCTTATGATATCGCAATTTTCCGTTGGTTCAATGTAGATATCGTTAGCAAGATCCTCCAAGACTTTTTCGGCCGTGTCAAATGAATCCATCATGGTGGAAGCAATGACTCCCTTTGGCCCATTCTTAATCCACCCAGATGCGTACCAGCCTCTCTTGTAGGCGAGTTGGTCTTCCTTGTCCTTCGCTGCTGGACCCAGTCTAAGAATCCGCCCTTCATTATTAGCAATACGATTATCCTTCGATGAGAACTTCAATCCAGATTCCTCGAACCCCTCGAGTTCCTGGCCCTTGTAGCCGATCGATAAAATCACTAGTTCATTTTCTATTACTCTTTCCTTTCCTGTCCCTCGCACGGACACTTTCTTAGTCAAGGAATCCTCATGGAGCTCATTGATCTCAAACACGGTGCTTTGAAGAAGCGGGGAGTCTGCTTCACTTGCAATGAATTGTTTGGGGCTCAACTGGAATTCAAGACCCCAGCTTTTTCTGGAGTGGGATCCACTGTTTTCGTATTTTTCTGTATCTTTTTCTCTCTCTTCTATACTTTGACACGAGGCTTTATCTAGAATAGCCAACTTTCTTTTCTCGACTCGTCCTAGCAGTTTCGCCTTTCCTCGAAGAGGCTCTAAGATTTCCTCCGGGATTGGGGAAAACGCCACACCCAGTTTTCTCGACACTTCCAAGAGTTCTCGTATTTCCTTATTGGTAAATGCCGATTCCAAAAGCCCTCTTCGTGCCACAATGTTGACGCGTTCTACGGTGCTTCGACATAGAAGATCCACGGCCTCGGAAGTGATGTCTGTAGGTGCCCAGTGGCTTTTTGGGTCCGCTAGAAGAGCTCGTGCCACATCAATTGCCACGTTTCCGTTTCCGATGATAGTCACGTTCTTGACTTTGTCAAGCGGCGGAACAAACTCGGCGCCTTTTTTGGCATCGGGATGCCCATTATACCAATTGACAAACTGGCGAGCTGAAATCACCCCGCCACTGTGTGAGCCCGGAATTTCAAGCTTATTATCGGACGCAGTGCATCCATACGAGAGAATTATTGAATTATAGTGCGCCTCGAGCTGGGGCAACAGAAGATCGTCGCCGACATTCACATTCCCGAAAAACCGTACTTTGCCCGGAAAATCTTCCCATAGTCTTTCCATATACTCCTCACAATTCTTCACCTCCGGATGATCGGGAGCCACGCCGTACCTGCTGAGCCCATACGGCGTTGGAAGTCTATCGAAAAAGTCCACTGACACTGGAAGATTCTTTGCTTTATGGAGCAAGTGATGCGCAGTATAGAAGCCTGCTGGCCCGGCGCCCACAATGGCCACTCTATATTTTTTGGCAGGCGCTGTGGAGAATTTCCTTAGTGCAGACCGCCAGGCATTCAACATAAGTTTCTTTCCGATAGGAGGTTTCTGTATGAGTCTGTATGCCCCTGTGTGCCCCTGTGTGTCTTTAAGTGTGAGTGTACGCGCCCAGAAAAGATCCGGCAAACATCGATCTCACTCGGTCTTGGTCTCGCACTTTTTTCGGGCTGCCAGAAGCGACCGTTTCCGGGGCGGCGAATGAAAGATATAAGCAGTCGCCTAAACGTAATCCAGGAGATAAAAAATAATTTTTGGAGGCCGCAGGGAGTAAATCATATTTATCAAATTCAAATTCAGTAGAAAAGAGGAAGACGTGAGGGAGGTTTTTTTGATAGCCTCTAATACAGCGCCTAATACAGTAGTGGCCTGCTGGCCCACTTTTTCACTGGGTGCAAGTTGTTGCGCGTTACGCGCGTTTTACGCCAAAATTACGATTTACGAAATTTGGGGCCATCGTAATCACCACCATAATTCAAATTACGTTTTTGGGAGCCATCGTAATCACCATCGTAATCGTGAATCGTAATTTTTCGTAATTTTTAGTCATGATTTTCGTAATTCTTCGTAATTCTTCGTTATTTGTTCTTTACGGTACCATAATCTTCATTGGTTTGAGACAGTGATTAGCTAAGTTACTCTATTTGTGGGCAATCTCTCCACTTAGTTCTCTGAAAATGTGTTGATGATATAGATTTATTTACTTACTTACTTCGATACTATGTTCCACCGAGATTTAGGGCATATCTTAGAAGAACGTGTTTTTTTCTGTTAACTATAGTGATGTATGAAGAAAGGAGCGATTTCGTGCGTAAACGGAGCTGCTCGAAAATAGTGAGTTCATTCGATCATCAAGAATACATGTCCTCAATTGATCCCGAAAACTTCACCAGCGTCAACTTCCATCTCGTCATCATCGTTGTCCTTGATCTCTCTCGCGACCTGGTCGCACAACTCCATGTCATTTTCAGCGTTCTCATCATCAGATTCCACACCCAGGTCAAAGTCATCTGGCCTTACTTTCCTCACTTTGTCGTTGACCACTGCCATCATTTTGGTTGTGGCTGGTATGAACCTGTTTCTCTTCTTTGTGATCATATCGCCGCATTTTGAAAAAAAGGATTCTGCCGGCGCGGACATAGCTGGAATAGCCATAATGTCTTTTGCAAGCTGATAAAGTATAGGAAATTGTTTTTTTTTGCTGCGATAATAATCGACGATATCGAAGTTTTCAGTTTTTTCAGAAAGGTAGGCCGTGACTTCGTCTTCTTCGTCTGCAGACCCTTCATGGTCACTAAGATAAAGGAAGTTTACTCTGCCTGACCGGTTGTCACTTTGTGAACCGTGTTCCATAGTTACCTCATTTGCAATCTCTATTCTCCATAGTTCTTTTCGTGAAGTTTGAACATATTTTCCAAGCTTTTCCTGATGTAGCTTACCAAGACACACGGAAATGATTCTCTGGTCCGGAAATATTTGAGTTTGTATTTCGAATCAAGAGCGGTGGGGGACTCCGCGTTGCCGCCTTTCTTTGCAATGTGTTCTAGCCCAATATTACATCGCTTGAGTTCAAATGATTTGTTGATGAAGTGCACAGTTATCCCCAAGAATTGGTTATCGTTACTCGCTTTCCACTCATCCATGGTAAGCGCAAAACGACCGCCGTGCTCAGCGAATTCTTTTTTTAACCTTCTGACTACCCGAAAATACATTTTCTTGAGACTAGGCATAATTTGCCCCCGCGAAACGACCTTCAGCAAACCGAATCTTGCATCTAACATTCTCTTGGTAAGAAAGGAATCACACGCATTGAATGGTATATTGAGCCCGACAATGTATTGCGTCAAAAGCTCCTTAAATAACTTTGGACTGCAATCGGCGTAAGATGGTTTTGCTTTTTTATTTGCTGAGTTACCTTTCGACTTACTTTCGTCAATCTCAAAATACCCAGCTATATCTTTGGATAATTATCCAAGTCTTCAAGTATTTTGGTACCCTAAATTGTTTGATCCTTCGATTTTCCGGACTTTAATGCCTCTCTAGCCATCAGGTTCAACACATTTCTATGTTTAGATGTAAAATGCTTGATTAAAGTTGTCGTATTCCCCGGATATTTATGGGTGCACCTTCGAGAGCAAGAAGTAGCCTTACAAGTAAGCGTGACAAACCTACGTTGGTCGGGTGTAGTATCCAAAACTTGTCGTTCGAATAGACCTGATTTGAAAGCAGGCGAACTCAGCTGTTTTGATTCAATCGATTTAAAGTCAGCCTGTGAGCTGGACTCTTCCGAAGAGATATCTGTCATCCTAATTGAGGTCGGCGTGAATGAGGCGAGTTG
>JAKTYA010000328.1:0-10521 GCA_030561745.1 Metschnikowia gelsemii
AGTGAGGGGAAGATACCCAGAGCACCCAAGAACAATAAACATGAAACTGGGTGCAACTCAAAGAGGAAATATAAATCACTCACGTAAGAGTATGCACGAGAGCGCATATTGAGTCTCAATAGCCACGGCCTTGGCTGGATTGCTGCAAAACATAAGGTGCCCATAATAAAGTCGGCCAAGAGCCCTAAATTTATCCCTGGAAATATCCTTTCATTCCCTTACAACTTCAATGTTCCCGAAACGTAATTGTGATCTCGCCAAGTCTGATTTGCCTAATTACGCATCAACGTTGATTGTCAATATATTCCTCCCTTAGATGTCTGTCGAGCCAGAGTCACACTGGAAAAAGGCGCGAAATTGGGACGACCTCTACAGTTCTTGGCCCTCAGCTTGGCCCACCTCCGGGTCCGAAAATGTTCGCACTCGCTCGCGACACGGTCTTGGCCCAGATCTGCATTAAGTCCCATCCACTTCTTATAATTCCAACTTGGGGATCATTGACGCACGAAAACAAAGAGAAAACCCTGTCACAATGACACGGTTCAGAGGATGCATAGATCTACACTCCGGCCAGGTCAAACAGATTGTGGGAGGCTCGCTCACCGCAGATGATACTGCGCATTCTGCGTTCACCAAAGAGAATTTTGTATCCACCAAGCCCTCGTCTTATTATGCCCAGCTTTATAAGGACCACGGAGTGGCCGGGTGCCACGTGATCAAACTAGGAAGCAACCCTGCCAACGACGCTGCAGCCGAACTAGCGTGCGCCACGTGGCCAGGGTCTCTTCAGGTCGGCGGAGGCATCAATGATTCGAATGCTTTACTATGGCTAGATACTCATAAGGCGTCGCATGTAATAGTGACATCGTGGCTATTTTCCGAAAATCTAGCTGGCGAGACCTTGCTCGATTGGAAAAAGCTCGCGAGGATCTCAAATTTGGTGGGGAAACATAGGTTGGTTGTTGATTTGAGTTGCAGGGAAGTCGTGGATACGCGAGTTCTGAGCAAGAAAAGATGGGTTGTTTCCATCAACAAATGGCAGACCTTGACTGCCAGTGAGCTCAGCGCCGAATTCTTGGCGCAAGTGGCCCAGTATTGTGACGAGTTTCTCATCCATGCAGCTGACGTGGAGGGTCTTTGTAAAGGAATCGATGAGGATCTCGTGGAAAAATTGGGTGAGTGGACGCCTGCGGGATATGAAGGGAAAATTGTGTATGCTGGTGGTGCCAAGCTGGTCTCGGACTTGGCGTTGGTCCAGCGACTCAGCCAAGGAAAAGTTGACTTAACTTATGGCAGCGCGTTAGATATTTTTGGTGGCAAGTTGGTTACGTTTGAAGAGGTGGTTAACTGGAGAGAGAAGTAGTTGTCTCAGGCTAATTTAATGGCTATGGTCTCTAGTATTATGACCATTTACTGTGTTGAACTTTTTAAAGGTCGGGTGTCGTTCTCGAAGGGTGGTTTTAGCTCTACTGGATTCTTTACCTCGCATATCGCTCGTTAGAAGCTTAGAGAGTCACATTTATCATTTCCTGATGTTGACCGGTAACAAGTTTTGAGGTTTCAGATAAGATGACGAGTTTTGTAAATTTGTGCAAAGAGTACCGAATCAACGACTTTAGAGCTGCGATGAAAGGCTGGGACGCCTCATTTAGACGTCTTCAAAACTACGCCCGTAGAAGGTGAGAAATGTTCTGACTGTTTCTCGCTTTCGTAAGAATTTTTAGGCGACAGGTATTTCGTCAAGATCTTCACATTTTGCAGAGTCTTTTAATTACAGGAATTGCACTGATTAAAAGATTATAGCGATGGAGATAGAGATTATTGTTGACCGTAACACTGATAGCGATTTGAATAGGAAGAAAAGAGAGGTTTTAAGGGCACTCAATAATGAGTCTTCACTCTTCGACCTACTCTCTTGATCTATCATTGCAGGTCTGTTATTATAGGTGTGTCTTGAGTGATGTGGATGAATCACTCGATAATCGCAAAGACCACTCGATCATGAGTCGCAGTGTGTAAAGTGAAATTCAGACAATTGAAGATCGCAGCATGGAGCCCGGACTTGAATTTGAATTTTAAAAACTCATTTCTTCTGCATAAACTTTTAAGGGAAGGACAGAATGGTTTCCCTGTTTATTGCCGCTTGAAGAGTCCAAGTGCCCGCAGGACCCTATCATGTGGAATGAGCGAAGTAAAGACAATGAAAGATTTCAGAACCCCTACTTGACATCTGAATATTACCTATCGTACACTTGTTCATATACACACATTTATATGGTTCTATCACCACGCAGAGTTGCCAAACCCCTCGCCGTATGCATATCCATTTGCAGGCGAGTCACCCAGAGCACCTGCTCCAGGAGACCGACCATAAGTGGTGAATCCGCCGGCAGCAGCACTATTGGCCTCGATAGAATCCTTGTTAAGCTCCACGGCGATTCCTGCAAGCTTCAATTGTAACGTTTCAATGCCACGCACGACCACCTCGTTCGGCGGCAAATTGCCCACAGTTTCTACGTCCATATAGAAATTGCCTGGCTTTGCTGCATAATCAAACGCGGCATCTGGATCCGGGGCCTCTTCCCATTCACAATTAGTGGATTTGGGCCATTCGGAATTGGCATCTACCTCATGCCAATAGTCTGTATGTTTCAATTTATTCCAGGGATCATACTCGAAACCTATGGCCGAACATGGAGACCACTTTGCATGCTCCTTGGCGATTCCTTTCTTGGCTATACATGTGAGACGGAGCTCCTGGTGTTTTCTTAACTTGCAGACTAACGGGCCTCGTTGCTGAGGGTCGCGCACTATTGGGTCGCCCAATTTCGATCCGTTATGGAATTTCGCCAAATCGGACGCGTACACATTCATCGTACTATCTGAATCGCACTTGGCGGTAAGTTCAAGTTTCACTGAACAGTTGGGACAATACTGGTCGCACGTACAATCCCGCGAATAGGATAAGTTCTCGATACCTTCGCTACAAAGCGGCACTAGGCCAAGCCGGTGCGAGAGTAATTCATCCGCGAGCACAGAGGTATTGACGTCGATCTCCACCAAGTCTATAGCAAGGGTTGGGACTTCGGCAAGCATGGTTCTGCGAAGAGAGTTGGCAAGAGAAAGATCCACCCCACGCAAAATGAAGTCCACGCGGTCTCGCTCGGTTTGCCTGATCGTAACACGGGGCCCTGCATCGGAAGAATCGATCTCCATGGTATTTTGCTGGGTTTGTGGATGTGGAAATGAAGGCTAAAGTCTTGAAGTCTTGGAGTCTTTACATTGTTAATAGTGCTGATTTTCACCTCTCCTGGTGTACGGATGTGTGCGTAGGGCCGCGGTCGCGGTCACAGGTTTTTGGCTTAAGTTTTGGCCCAAGGCTTTTATCTCGCTTTGGTCTCGCATACTAGCGGGAATAAAAAATTTGAAAGAAAAAAATCAAGGCAACGAAATTAACCAACTAAGACATTACAAAAAACAAATAAAAAGAAGAATACAACACGACAATTTCGCATATGGTCTCCCACTACACTACTCAGTATCGCTCTATGCAGCTTGACGATTGTTGATCGGACGGGAAACCGTATTTTCTGCATGATCTGGTCGTATCCGGAAAAGTTGGAGCATGGCCTAACTATATATATTAGTATTTAATTAAATATAAATTTGGTCATAAATCATCAGCTATGGTTTTTTCTCGGATACTTTCTTAATTTATGTAAGACTCTGCCCAAAACTTCGTATAATACGAGGCTTTCCCTCCATAAATACCCCCAGGCTGTGCAAATGTTTCCAAATCTCGAAATTCAGTTTCATCTTGCTCTTCTGCTCCTAATTTTTCGTGTGTGATTACCCCCTGTCAGTCTGAAAACGCCCCCAGACACATTTCGAGGGTAAATACTGTTTTGAAATGCCATTTACCATCAGAAAATGCTTCTAAATTCGCTATGTTCGCTAAGAAACATCAATTTGCGTGAATGACAATCGCATGATTGCCTGGGTGCAAATGCAAAGCATGAAAATAAAAGTCTTTTGAGCTCTTCAAAATTTTAGAAAAGATGGGTTTGGCATCTCTTTTTATTTTAGATATATAGAGATTTACAGGTGGGGTTCTTTAATGGGTAGAGCGCTGAAATATGATATCCCAATGTCACATGTATCAGGGATAGTCTCCGGAGAGATTGTTTCCAAGCTAAGATTTTTTAAAAACGAAAGACTATATATAATGTAAGATATATATGTGTTATATTTATCTATATGCTTTTTGAAGTCTTTAAAGGATTGATGATAAGCTCTGCTCCATCACTTAGTCAAGTACTTATAAGCCCGATATGAATTAATAGGCAGTCTTCTGCGACCTCTCGTGATCTCATGATTGAAGGAAATGTCGAGACATAGAGATTCGCCATTTCAGAAAAACCTTCGATAGAGGGAGAGAAATTTATCATTGCCCTCGAATATTTACCGCCCATCTATTTTTTCGAAGTTTCTGTTTCGCTATTACTTTGCAATTCGCACCTTTCGTGATTCGCATCTGTCGTGATTTTGCAGCTATTCCTTAGCTCAAGCGATCGAAGATGTGCACTTCCCTGAGAAGAAAAAGCAGAAATATAAGAATAAAAATCTGGTCTTCTCGGAGACAATTACCGGATCTGTGTTCTGTACCTGAACAGTTGGGAGTTGTGATGGCATTCGGTCAACAAGTTGGTCACAGGAATGCGTCAATCTCTCCAATTCATGATCATGTCATCGATAAACAATTACTAGAAGAACTTTCAAAATCAGCAAAATAGCTTAAAACAATCTTTCTTATACATTTCTCTGTCATCTCTTGCAATTTGTAATACTACCAGGATTCTCCTGCTCATCTCAGACCGGCTGGGTCATCGAACACAATCCTACTTCTTGTCAGTGTTATATTTACCGGCCTTTTCTCGGTGCAATCTTGAACTAAACTTCTCGTCAGTGTTATATTTACCGGCCTTTTCTCGGTGCAATCTGGAACTAAGCTCGCAGATTTGTGCCTTAGACATGGAAGTTAGGTTTAATATTACTCTGCAGTATCATTATCTAAGCCAGGGAGGTGATACAGAGAGAAACTTTTGCAACATGACTTCAGAAACAAAAGCTTGGTGATGATTTATAGCGTAATTGTCCATTGATAGCTGACGCCAATCTAGCTTTCAAAATATTAGATGACTTCCCTCACCACGAGTCATGATCTCCTACAAGACTCCTCCATAGGGCATCATTTTGTCTATGTAGCTCACTTCTGAAAAAGAACCTCTAGGCTGATGATGAAAATTCGGGTCCCTAGAAGTGACGTTTTCGAACATTTTCAACCAGCAAGCCAAGAAAGGTCCATGGGCAGTTATCAGAACCCACGCTTCTCAGAGAAATATATAGAAGGTAGCGAGCGCGCTACATAATTTCTTATTGTACTAATAGTTCAACCTCTCTAAGATATATCCATCTTGAAAAAAATTCCTCGCCATTGGCCTCACTGTCCGTGGTATCTGAAGGCTCGCTTTTTGCATGTTCGCTGCTGTTAATTGATGACCACCACTATACCACTTCCGGGTTCCGCATCACGATGCGCACCACTCAGCACCGCACCACCGATAAATCTCAAGTATTCATCCCAAGTATTCATCCCAAGTATTCATCCCAAGTATTCATTGCGCCTGGAGGAACCTTGGATATAACCCAGCACACGACCGTAGAGACACGTTGTGCACGAAAGGAAGAAACAAGTGTGAACCTTTGAAGACTTTCAATTACTGATACACTAATATATGACCGTGGAACTGTGGTACTTCTTCGAAACCCACACATCCGACATCACGATAACCTGGACCACTTTTTGAATACCCAACAAACAATGAATTCTCTTGAAAGACTGATCACGCTCCCGGATTTACGGTTCGAGAAATCGTTTCTTCGGTCTCTTCAGCGATACGCCGACGCTCCTTCAGGAAAGGACACGGGGTCGCTCACAGAGAAGGAGTTGAAGCTTTTAGATGAGCCAGAGCACATAAGACCGGCGGGTCCTATAACCCCAGGAATTGTGACATACGCCATAATCAAGGATATCGTTGTGCGGCCGCTTTTAGAGGGGTTTCTGTGGGCCTTGCTCGTGATTCTTTTCCGTCCGACGTTGAGACTCATAACCGGACAGGGCCACAAGGCTGGGACTTGGTTGGCCACGATTTTGGGAAGGCCGCCGACCACAGGATTCTGAGATTTTGAGACTTTGAGTGGGGTAAAGATCAATGGATTTTCATAGAACGCATTCGCACAAAGTTTGTGCCGCATGCTTTGCGTGCCATATTTGTGTGCCCTGAAAGCCAGTTTAGGGTGTTTTAGAATGTGTGATGAGCTGAGCTGGTGCCATTGCGGGGTTTAAAATCCGAGCAGGGCTTTTTGACGAGGCCGGAAATAAACACCCGATTGATAGTCTGGTGGTTTGAACACTCGATGATGTTTTAAGGGCGAGTTGTTCATCTTTCCATCGTTTTCTATCCATCATTGGTTTCCATCAATAAACAGCGAAGCCACGCAAAATTTGAGACAAATACTCCATGTGCTAAAACACCAAGAATCACAGCTGGTTGCGCTAGACAAAATCTTCTTGCCATTTTGTTTATTGTTGCAGTCTTGTGAATATTCTCTGCAGATAGAGTTTCTTTCTTCACCACAGAAGAGGGCGAAAAAATATCACTGCTTTCGATAGTCTCATATGGAACGAAGTCTTGCTTCACTTCGAGTCATTTGGTGTATGCCCATCTGACAAAGAAGAATGTGCCCGTAAAGGTGACGCTACCACTGTGTTTCTTTAATGGAATAAATCCTGAGCCTCCGGGCCAAACTGAAAACTTCTTGTGATGAAAGAAATTTCATACGGTTCATATTGCCTTCATGTCAAGACTTAAAGTTTTGCATGGTAAATGGTCGTGAAGCAGATAACAATGCCAACTACTAGACCAAAGTAGCTCACTAAAAGATAATAAGAACCTAGTATTTGGCGTAAATCCTAGCTCAAAAATATGAAAAAAATATGAAAATCAAAAGTTGGAGCGATGTTGACCTGAGCTCACGCTTAGAAGCACGGAAAGGGATCATTCGCTTTACTACGAAACAACCAAGCATGGAGTTTGATCTGGTCTAATAACAACACGAATATGAAACAAGAAGATCTCCAAAAACGAATAGCTTTTGATTTCCAGTCAAAAAGAACGCCGGGTCGCTGAAAACTCAGGATTTTTGAAAGCTTCAAATTTATTAGTACTCTAAAATTTTTAGGTGTTTTCACGTTTACATCACACAAGTGACGCCTTTTGACTAGATGCCCGTTACAGTAGAAGAAGTGGGTGCGAAAGTGCTTCATGTGACTTTGAAGCCGTAGTTTTTGACAAATCAAATAAATAAAACCGTCACAAATAAATCTTAAAGCCAGTTTTTATTGTTCAAAACTCTAATACATTTTTCACCTAGCACAACTATTCCTGATGTAATTTTTCTTTCGAAGCCCTGATAAGTTGCGGTACCGTTATCGGACTTTTCACTTCGATTTTGTCTTTCGCTCTCAGAACATCTTGGTTCGTGAGAGCATTCATATTGAGAGCTGTTAATCCAGATGTCTACTCACCTTCATGGACAGAATATTCCGTTAACCGAACATTATTTGCCCATAATGAGCGTACAGATGAATATCATGCACTAGATGTTTTGACAATTATCAACTACAATTGCCCCACGAATTATCATTGATAAACAATCCAATACCTTCAAGAATATACCGATAGAGAAATGCTTGAGTAGTGGAGGCACCAGTAACCAGTCACGTACCAACTAACAATCACTTTGGAAG
Organism: Metschnikowia gelsemii; assembly: GCA_030561745.1. Classification (NCBI taxonomy): domain Eukaryota; kingdom Fungi; phylum Ascomycota; class Pichiomycetes; order Serinales; family Metschnikowiaceae; genus Metschnikowia; species Metschnikowia gelsemii. Next base: position 7,871 of record JAKTYA010000328.1, read on the forward strand.
TAATAATTCAATAATAGGTTTCAACTCTATCACTTTAAGGGTAATATAGTTACCAGAACATGTGCACTTATGTGACTCTTGTTCCTTCCACACAACCCTTAACAGTTTTCATAGACGATCTCATCAATTGAGAACTGGCATTATGGACAGATGGACGCGGTTTCATTCTTCAACTTTGATAACGACTCGAGACTAGGGTGCGCCGAAATCTCTCCGGAAATCGAATTTCTTGGGTATGAACGTCAACAAAAAGAACAGACCTAGAAAAAGCCACCAAAGCCCTATTCTGCGGATTTGGAATCGACGTTTTGGATATATTGGTAGTACCAAGCAGTCAATTGTAAGTGGCCGTCAAACTCGATTTTCTCGTCCACACTGTGGATATTGTTTTGAAACATGTCCACCATCATTGGCGAATACCTATAGATGTTTTTTGTCAAGTTCCAGTAATACCTCGTATCGGTGTTTGCAGGCATCAAACTTGGAGCGGTCACAATAGGGTAGCCGAGAGTACCATTGAGAACCAAGTCCTCAAACACGTGCCTCGTTGTTGATGCCAAGAATTCCCATACCTTACCTGAGGAAGGAGACACGGGCGCATATTCAAGGTTTCTGCCGTATGTGGCCACGCGGAAATGGCCATTGGGGTGTTCGGTTTTGTACACGGGCTTGTCGAAGGCCTCAACGTCCATGCCATACTTTCTGGCCAAGTCCACCACTCTCGAGACAAAATGCGCTTCCACTTCGGCCACTTTAGTTCCAATGGCTACTCTGTGATTGACCACCAACGCTACATCTTCTGGAAGGGCATTGGCCTTTTCCCCACCGAAAACTATGTCCAATGCCTGAGAAGTCTTGATCAAGTATTTCGACAGAAGGTTCTCCGAAAGCGCCTTGACGACTTTGGCGTTGGCAAGCTTATCAAAACCGGCACGCAAGATTGTCTTTTTCTTCAACTTGCCCAATTTGTCTCCGCTATTTACCGCCAAGCATTGCATGTACAGAAGCAACGGATTCTCCTTCGTGAGGAGCGGCGTATACGGATCGTGTTCGATATTATACGCCAACTCGCCCATAATGGCAATGGCGCCATGATCGGGCGGAATTGACGAATGTCCACCTTTCATGAATAAGTCCACACGAATATCGGTGTACCCCTTTTCACCCGTCGCAGGCGATGCAACAAAATTTCCTGTCATGTCATTCTTCAAGATCCCGGGTCCTTCATCAATGATAGCATATATGGAATCATGGCCAAATGTCTTCTCTAAAAATTGGGCAATTGAGTGGGCACCACGGACACCAGAGGCTTCCTCGTCAAACCCAAAAGCTATGACCACGCCTCTTTGAGGGCGATAATCTTCACTCATGAGCAAATCGACAGACTCCATTATTGCCACAAGCGAGTTTTTACAGTCAGAAGCCCCGCGACCGTAGACGTACTTTCCGTCATAATGTCCTTCGAACGGAGGGTAAGTCCAGTCTTTCAATGTATCTTTCTGGACAGGAACCACGTCTTGGTGGGCCGCTAGAAGCAATGGTTTCATCAGCTTATTTGAGCCTTTCCAGTAGAAAACAAGGCCCCATGTATTGACTTTGAACACCTCGCAATTCTCATAGACCCGTGGGAATTGCGTTTCTAAGTACTCGTGGAATTGCTTGAATTTCCCCCATTTTTCGGGCGCCTCAGAAACATCAGGCAAATTATCGGTGATTTGAGTATCTACACGAACAGCCCTTGCAAGGCGGTCGACTGATTTCTGTCTGTAAGAGTCACTTCTTAAAATTTCAAGTACCGTTGAATTGTCCACGGAAAAGCCAGACGGGGCTCGAGGCTCGTATATCGGACAAATGGACGAATCAGATGTCGATTGCCAGAGGATTTTCACATAGCTTATGAAATTGGTGAAAAAGAGAACAGTGAGCAAAAGTGCAATTGCACCGATTGCATACACTTTCGTTGCAGCCAGAAAGTTCGACATGGCCCTGAGATTTTCGGTTGAACGTACGAATGTTCAATTGATGGGTCCAGCCAAGATGCTTATTAGGTGGAAAGACTCTACATTTATAGGAAGCGGAACATTATTGGGCAAGGCCGGCCCGGTTGTTGAATCGGCACAGTGTGCAGTACACGAGCGGAATTTGCGATAAGCTTTTCCTAAACCGGGAAGCCGAATTGGGAGGAGTAAATTCGAATTGATAACAGACTTTGGCTTTTTCTTTTCTCTTCTTCGCATCTAGGTGCATTTCTTGGCAGTACAATGCGTGTTAGAGTAATACGTGGTAGTGTAATACGTGGTAGTGTAATACGTGTTAGAGTAATACGTGGTAGTGTAATACGCAATAGTGTAATGCGTACTACAGTCAAACTCCAATAATTGGGAGGTTTTCCAAATGGGAATTCCCGCGATTTGGAAACGCCGCACGAGAAAAAAAAATAAAAAATGTTATATGCAGACTTCTTATAGTTAAGACCGAAAAAAATTGGGAAATTACCACTGTCTTAGAATTCCCAAATTTTTCGAAAAAATTTTCAAGATTGGGACAACGTTAAAATCTGCTTTTTCGGCTCCAAAAACTCGCTAAATTTGACTTTTAATTCGCTGGGTAGATAGATAACATTGTGGGTGACCTTCACGTTTTCAATGGTG